>JAQFYC010002155.1:0-27758 GCA_034694165.1 Tomocerus mixtus
ACAATTCATACATTGATTACTCCATTGCATTTACATGAATACCGGAAGCATATTAACATTATGAACTTATGGCCTAACTCATTAATACAGTACATTTATTAATCTGATATGCCAACATCACAAAAAGTATAAGATTTTTAGAATGAAATATTTTTAATTTTACAGAAAATGGAAAAATTATTTTCCTAATATGCCGAAGGAGCTTATTTACAATAAAGGTGGACGTCTTTGAATTTTGTTTTTAAAAAATGGCCAAAACTCATATAAAGCAGTTAAAATACGTAGATTTCTAATGTTAAGAGCTTGGCTACCTTAGTGAGCCTTACAGAGAGAATAGTTTCTAGTATGTTGATTTGAGACAGTTGGTTAATCTTCATATCCTAAATACATGTGTGGAAGCTGGAAGAGAGTTTTAGATTTGTAAGAATAAATGGATGGATTGGAGTTTCTTGTTGGATAGAAAGGATGAGTCAAGTCAGGGAAAGGATCCATAAGGGATTTCTGGTAAATTCTGCCTCTCGGGTGATTTTTAGAATATTCAGGAAGTGATTTAGGAAATTGGTTGAAGCAAGTGGAGAGAAAATAAAGTAATGGAGGAGTTGAGCAAAAGAAGAGGAGGAAGCAGGAAAGGAAAGCAGTAAGCAAAGGGAAGGCAGACTGACAGACAGACAGGACAACGTATACATATACACCAACATATACTACCTACTTGCTAAAATACATAAGAAGAGATGGGAAAAGAATGTTGGATTTGGATTTGAGTTGAAGAACCTCGTCGCCGTCGACTGCCTTTCTTTGCGATCGCCTCGTCTTCATGAAGTGGAATCGCATTACCTGTTTTCAATGGTTAATTGTGAAATGGAATTGTATCGCATGCTCATGTTCCCATCAACTCAACTCTACTAATCGTAATTAAGTAAGTAAGCTAAACTAAACCGAACCAATTCCAAAGGAAGGCAATGAAACAGAGAAAGGCTAAGGAAAAGACTGCTTTATTGATTTCCGATAATAAGTTACTCCTCTACAATACTCTCTATTCTTTTCTATACTGTTGTGTAGTAGTAATAGTACTCATTTAGGCACTACCTATGAATGCATACATGCATGCACCACTTTACTTTTTCTTTGTATCTCTTTTTATACTAAGTACCTATTCGTATAGCTAAATATTACAATAGTATGCAGTGAACTTGGTTTTCGTTTATACAATAGTGGAGAAAGTTCACTCCACACACACAACACACACTTACACACAAACAGTAAGCAGATATGTAGCCAAGCCAAGAAGAAGGAAGATGGTATATAATATCTGAGGATTGCGTATTTTAATCTAACTGTAACTGAAACTGATCTGTCTGAATAAACGTATCTTCTTAATGTGTGTATCTATGTGTGTATGTGTACTTTCCTTCCCTTCGTCCCTCTTCTTTTCACTTAAGTAACTTTGCCCCTTCTTCCTCTTCTGTCATTTCCTTGCCCTTCCTGTCAATTTCACTGACTAACTTAACTTGCATCTAAGAGATGAACAAATACGGCACAGGAGACCAATTGTGGCTTTTGCCATGATAGCATCCACTTTTTTCATTCTACTCACATCATATGACTCAAAATACGTTGAAAATACACATAGCGACTTGTTACTATTATAATATGTTCATTTTTCATGCAACACGCTGTCGTGCCATGTCAATGTGTACTGAATGAGTGCATTACTAATACTACTTAAATACGAGCAACCACATGCATGTATGAATTATTTTACTATTAAACAGTACCTAAAGGTAAATGACTAAAGAATGATATATGTATGACATTCATGAATTTATGTTTTGTATATTGTGGGAATGGTAATATGTACTGTGTACCTGGTAAGTAGAAAGCAGAAAGATACGTGCTTATGTATCCGTAGTACTATATTGAAGCGAACGGAAGCGATGCGATGTATCCATTCAACTTTCTCTTTTACTCATTTCTATGATGCGTCAGTACGGAATAGGGAAAAGTTAACGAAGCTTGCAGCATGAACTGCATACTAAAACGAATCATTAATATAATTGACTACTAATGTTATAAAATATTATACTATGACATAGAATATGTTTTGTATGCAGATACACAACACAACTCTATAGTACTTATCTTTCAAGTGAAAGAGAATAGACCACATAGTAATGTAGTAGCTTAGCTTACCGCTGTTAAATGTAGCAATGTAACTTTGTGGCCTATAATTCGAAAATGCATAGTATTATTATGCTATATTAATTTCGAGCTGCATACCTTTATCCATGAAACAAATTAATGCATATTCATGCTGAAGCTGAGGTCGACACTATTTACAATTCAATATCTAGTGCGTTGCTAGATATTATCAAATTATTCTCTATCATATCCCATAATACAATAATTTCCAGGTTTCGCTTGGGAAGAAATTTCATAAGAATTATAAAATATGTAAATGCAGGGCTTCGAACTCAAAATGTGGTAAGACTTGTTAATATGCAAAAATTCTGATTTCCAAATAAGAAAATAAGTTTACAAATATTTGTACCGAATGAAGCTATTAATATTAATCCTTTTTATCTGATTTAAAGGCTTCACCTCAAAATCTATTTGCATTGGTTACCCCAAGACTACTAGACCCCTAATCTACATATGTATTACTCCATATGTAAAAGTGATACCGATTTCATGAATTGGTACCTACCTTTGCATATTATCTGATCACAGCGCTCATGCATAATTAATTCAGTAACTGGATGTAAGAATCGATAGGAGTTACTTATCTTGAATAAAACCAACTCAATTGAGTATTCTATTGTAATATCTTATTATTACACGAATGGGGAAAGTATTCATTTCCTACCTATTACCTACATGTATTATGCTCGAATGCAAAACCCTGAACTTGCAAGTACGTATTACTTAAAATATTCTCCAATTCAATTTGTTCGCATATGGGCACAAATCGCATAAACATGCCACGTTTAAGAAATACGGCGTTTCCGATAGTTCATTATACGCTCGCATCTCTTAATTCATAATCTGCAGTGAGTACATCGTGAAAATAGCGTGCAACCGATAAAAAAAGGAAAGGTATGTTAAATTCCACCACATAGAGCTCGTAATTGGTAATGAAGAAAAATAACACACAACCAGTAAAAAACTACTGTATAAGGATATTATCCTAAAATAGCTGTTTCAGCATACAAAATAAATATAGTGGAAATTGTTTTTCTTGCTTCCATTTTAAGTAGTCGATAGTTCGATAGGCTCGAATAAAGTCTTTAAAAATTGGGCTGTATTGTACCAAAAGTATGTAGTGGACGACTGGTTACAATTTTTTATAAATTATCACTAAATAGTATTTTATGTTTAATTTTGAGAAATGTTATTATATTCAACACATTAAAATGGTATATTGAACTCCTTCCGTAGGATGTACTTACAAAATGCATAAAGAACTAACTACCAGGTAATAAGTAGAACATATAATTATGCTCAATAACGAAAGAAAACTTGCTTAACGCAGCACATCTTATGTTTCAAGTGCTACATATTTCAAATAATTATTACGGAATAGATATTGTACTAAGTAATACCCTTTTGTTTGTGGACTTATTGCCTACCTATCTGTATATATGAAATTACGGAGGAAGTATTATGTGAAGCGCATGTTATGCTGCAGCACCTGAACGAAGGACAAGAGAGATAGTGACATAGAGAGGAAGGTCGGCTATAAGTCATGTCAATGTTTATGCCTTGACAATTGTTGGCTAGAAGAAAGGAACATGGTCTGGATAATTTCATAATAATGGAATGTTGTGACCGTTTTTCCGCATTCAGTCCACATTATTTAGTTAGCGTGGTGTTTTAGTAGCTTCCTTTAGTAGCCCGTCCCGTTCTCTCTGCCCGCTCCATATGCTTACTGCGGAGAATTGCTCTTTTGCTGAGTGCTTACTTCCTCTGCCTTTCTTCGCTCCTCATTCAATTCTCATGCTGTGTGTCTGTGCGTGGCTCGACTTGGCTTGGTTTGGCTGAGTGGACGATTCAACTACGTGCATCTCTCTTTCCCTCTATTATTACAGTTCCTTCCTTTCCTTTTCTCTCCTTTTACAGGGACAACGACTTTCTCTCTTTCATACAGACAAAACTCAAACATTCCTAATAACTTTCACCGCTGTGCTTGTGCTAATATTATCTCCACTTATATTATAACGTACTTCCAAAATTTACACAGGAATTCCTTAGAAACTAATTCTCAACCCAGATCGTAATAAGTAAAATGCATTCTTCTTTGGTTGACACCGAGTTATCCCGAATCCGGAGTCGCAATTTGACTGGGGTAGACTCAGATAACAGATATAGTATAAGTATCCACTAATATCCTGTAAAATGCTACATACATACATACATACATACTTACTACTTACCTAGCAAAGATCAAATTAGGGGGCATACATACATTATATTAAGTATTATTAGTTATCTACTCTAGTTATCAGTTTTTGTATAAGGTTCAAAATAAAGGATAGTTAGAGATACATGATTCTTCGTTCAGTTTTAAATGAAAGAAAAAAGATTATCACCCTATATGATGCCTATAGTATATGTAGTATGTATGGGATCTCTGATACAGATATAAAAAATCTCACACAAAAAGTCTATGCCTAAAGACGAGGGAAATCGTTGAGCAAAAGTGAAGCATGGATAGCTCGGAAAGAGAAATGAGAACCGGTGGATGTTATGTGTAAATGTGTGTCTGTAATATGCACTTTGCTACCTTATACTTAATATCACTAAACTATAACAATGGATTTGTACACACATAGTACACCTAGTCATATTATACAGTTACACTTCTTTGTGAAAGTAACTTGCACTGTAACGCAACGCTTAGTCGGGGCAACTGCCTATTTATGTACATCTTTCTACGACAAGGCAAGGCAGCTTTCCTTGCCTTACGTTACATTACATCACATTAGATATTTATGTATATATCTATTTGTAACACTGTAAGGTAGTATGCAATATACGTAGGACACTGTCTGTATATCTGTAGGATTGTAGGTGGGTAATATTGATACCGCATTTGTTTGCAATATAGGAAGAGGTTGGTTTTTCCTTGTTGGTTTGAAGGGAGTATTGCGAGTAAGTGCGAATAATGTTTGTCTATGCAATGCGATTCTCTGGGAATGATAGTTCAAGAGAAAAAGAGAACACAGAGATAGAAAAAGAAGCGAAATGGGCTTATGAAATACTACATATATACTTTACTATGTAGATAATATAGGTATAAGCTGCTACATAGATAACAGGCTACCTACAACCTACCTTATACAACCTACATTGTGTATGTACAGTAGTAAGCAAAATAAGTAAAGGAGTAACGTAGCTGGAAATTGCCGAGGAAAAGCAAACCGAACTCTGTGTGATATTTGGTGGGGCCGGAAACTAGTGTAATGTTACTGTTAGAAGAAGCCCAAGCAGTCACAGTCCGACCAAACTGAGGCAGAACAGTCAGGAGTGAAGTGTCTGTCTGCCTTGCCATTGCCATGCTTTGCTCCCTGCCTTTCCTTTACATTCAACGTTAACGTTAGACGTTAGGTTAGGTTATTTTACTTTAGCCCAACTCCAATTTCAACTCCAACTCCAACCCGTTTACCCGTACGTACAGATACTTTAGCTAAGGAGAGCTAGATTGTACCTACCTTACTACCGAAATTTAGTTCCATTCTAGTCTAGTGTAGTGTAGGTAACTTAAGTTAAGAGTACGTATTGTATGTAGTACGTTTACATTATCCTACAGTACACACTACACATTGTACGGAACGGCCTACGAACGAACGGAGTAACTGCTAAAGAAGGAAAGTTAGGTTGGCGGATTGCGTTGGAGAAAAACGTAGAGTTAGCTTAGAACTAGGTATCCGTGGACTTATGGTCGAATGAATTGAACTCACTTCACTGTGTAGTCTGTAGTGGAAGTAGAAGTAGTCCTCTCCTGTGTTATTTGGGTGAGTGAGGAAAATTGAGGTATACGGAGGAGGCCCTGCGCAAAAACGGAGGATTCTATTCTACTCTCTCCCCGTATAAAGCACTGGACCCGGTTCTGCTCTTTTAGTCTCACCCAGACAGTGATACATGCACAATCCAAATCTTTTGCTTCATTCTAGTAGTCATATGCACACATTTACCTTCTGTACATACTTATACATTACATAACATTACATAACACACTTCTACTTGTAAAATACTACTGTACTACCTAAGACTACTTACGTACTTTACTTACATACTTACCTAACTTCATAATAAATAACATAAACTATTGTAAGAATAATATATAGTACCTAAGCTAACTACGTAAAATTATCTTACAGAAAGGGAATCAAAATCATGTATAAGTACATACGTCAAGAAAATAAAATACTTGCAAGCAAAAGTAAGAAGCTTTAAAAATATTTACTTAAATGTAAATAGTACTAAAGATACAAATACTTACTACTTGCCCAGACAGAAAGAAATAAATCACTTGCTATACTTCTTGTCATCATGTAGGTGACCAGGACTACTTTTACTTTTACTAAGGTATCTCTAGACAAAAAAGAGAAACTACCGCCCCCGTTAATGCAGAGACAAAGAAACCACTACTCGTGTAATTATTGTATTGACAAATAAAATTGTTTATGTAGGAAAGAATAACAAACTCTAAAAATACACACCAATGCTTAATGAAGCTAAACTGCTAAGGATTTCTAAGAATAATCGTTAGGAGTGTGCCATAGTATTATAGCAGTAGGACTTGTTACTCAGAATGGAGTTATGTGACGAGTTAAAGGAGATAATCAATAATTAACTTGAGCCAGACCAAGTCAACTCGAGTCAAGGCAAGTCAGCGGAGTATTTAGCATCAACTAATAATAGGGAATGCCATTTAATTGGGAGCGTTTACAAGTTAGCAAGAGAAAGTTAAAATAAGGAAAGTAAGAAAGAAGCTTTCGACTGTCATTCCCGTTAGTCAGTCACTCAACCCAGTCGGTGAGTCTTTGTGGAAAGGAAAGAAAAGTGGGAGCAGAGAAGCGACTACTGTATTGTATTATACATTCATCAGTCCTTGGGAGAGTGACAACTGGCCATAATAGAAATTCTGTTCATACATTTTCAATCGAGGCAGAAAACCTGAAGGATAGAAAGGAATTGCATAAAAACGTATCCAGCTACACATATATTTGCAAACACACTACATAACTAACATATTTACGAAAATAAATACAGATAGCATAGATAATCTTCCAAGTCTCCATACAAACAGTCAGAGAGAAAGGGAAAGTGTAGGAGGGCAACCTGGTTACAGTGTATGTGGTGGAGACGGACTCCTGAGCCGAAGGGCTGTGAAAGACTTTGGGTGAACTCAAGGAAGGAGACGCTGTACAAATTACCCAAGCAAAACAACTAGAAAGAAAAAGTCTTTCTTTTCACGTCAAATTACCTGCTCCGCCTGCACTCGTCTCATCTCATCTGTCACATATGCAAGGCCATTGATTACATCTTCATTGGCGTGTCAAGCCATCTGCTTATTTCGGTAGCAACTCGACTACCTCACCACGATTGCATGGTAAGCAAACTTTTTTCTTCTTTTTCTCGACCCATTCGCACTATCTCACAGACTGACAACTTTACGAAGATATATCACATCACATACGTCCACGTCGTTAAATCCCTCCTCATTTCTCATATCTCCATACAACCTAAATACCACTTTACTCTGCAGCACGGGAAAACTGCACATAATAAATACAATCTAGCAGCTAATTATTTTTTATGAAGACGTATATTTAACACTCTAAGTGTTACATACTTAATAATAGATCTGTTTCTGGGAATATTATCTGCTTAAGTGAGATTACTGTCATTTTTACCGTATTGCTATTTCTTCTGCTTAAGTCGCAGGAATATATGACCTAGTGGCCAAATTAAGTTTGCCCATCTTATAATACGGAGCATACCACATACTTCATTACATTAAAACTCTTTCATTGCTTATATAATGTGTTCAAGTCATGGGACCATAGGCCAACCTAAAAAATATGTAAAATAGCCTTGAAACTAGTTAACATTTTTTATTTAGTAACTATTTAGCATATTTGCGAGATTAACTAACTGAACAGAAATTATCCAACAATCTTGAACCGTCTTTAAAAATATTCATTCAAATTCAAAGATGCGGTAGTTTAATAGCAAATAGGCACATAATGTTTTCATAAGCAAGCATTTTTATTTAAAAAAATATACAGTTTTGCAGAGGCATAATATTTGTGGTGATGCATTTTATGAGTGTGTTGATAGCAAGGAAAGAGGATAAATGAGACGGGCGTAGTAAATATGTATGTACATGGCGTGTTAAAACTAGGCACGTGCATAAACATTATAAAATATATGTTGTATATGTTAACATGAGCGATGAGATGAGTCGATCCTAGCATACTAGTATTTAACTAAAGATACCTAACGCACTCAAGTTGCAATATATTTTTGTTAATAGTATGCAACATGCAATAAGGATCCCAGTCTGTTAGTATTTATCTCCAGTTTTCCGTGAATAATAAATATGGAAATAGGTAAAGTATGCTCAACGTATGTAGATACTGGCAGAATACAATATTTGCCTTGTTGGTAATGGGCTCAAAGTACGTACGAATATCATAGTATGGTGCCTACTGCCTACAATACATAAGTGCAAGATAGAAATATTCTCGAGGATATCTTTGTTGTAATCCTGGATAAAGCTCAGGAGGGTGCCTCTGTGTCCTCTGTTTCATTTGAGTAGACTCTAGTAGTAAGTATGTAGGTTTCTGTGATGATGGGTGCTTATGGATCGCCTACCTACCTACTTGTACATAGATAGCTCCTGTCTGTGCTAGTTTTTCCATTGTATTGTATGATATATCAGTATGTGAATGGTATGTGTAACGTGAAGTTGATAGGGACATTTTTCGCACGACTTGCGACCCAACAAGCAATAATAAAAGCATCAAGATGAGTTTTATAGGGAAGAGAAGTTTATAGGTGCGGAAAGCTGCGGTGCGTTTGATTTTCTGCCAATAATAAAACCGTTAGAGTTTCAAAGAAAAGAGAGTCTTGGCTAAGCTCTTCTTATTTATGGTGGCAATGTCTCTGGTAATGGGACTCTCCTCATCTCCTCCTCTGTACATAACATAAGCTACGTACATACACGTATAACATGTTCTTTATTCCCTGTATGTATCCACTTTCTTCTCTCAACTACACTTACCGTTAGCTACTTATTGGTAGTGTAATACTAGTCGTAGAGAAAAAGTGCTGTGTCTCTCTGCTGTTATTATAGCAAGTACCCCAGCATTTCTAAGACACAGTGCACTACCATAGCATACCACTAATGTTATAACAGATATTATGGTTGCTCCACTCTACTCTACTTATATTTGTATTGTAGGCAGATCATAAAGAAGAGAGCATAACATAAGAGGGACTAGATTGCATTGGTTGGTTGGACAGTGCATTTCACGGTGAGTGGGAAAGATATTTCCGTTCACATACGTTTTTATAGTTGATGTTAGTAGATGTATGTATTTGATCGTTGCCTTCGCCTTGTCTCACTCTCACTCTTACTCTCACCGTTGGGTCCTTTCCTCTTCCTCCCACATTTATACGTATCACATCACGAGTCAAGGGTATAACTCAGGAAGGCAGGCCAAGCGAATAGAAAACTTTTTACGCTGCACAGAACACACGGACCTCAAAAGAGTTATGAAGGAAAGTTTTTCTGCGGAAACGATAGCCGGCAAATGAATGTCAGCAAGAGATGGGGCAAATATATAGTGCAGTAGTCAAAGATACACTAAACATTTTGTGAATTGACCACAAAGAGCGGGTTTTCAATGTATTTTTATGCATCGCACTCATTGATAGAGGAAGAGAGAGCTGCACTTGGGCTACGTATGTACAGATACTGATAGTGTAGTGCACTACATATATGTATTATATGTGCTATTATAGCAGTCACTCACTCAAATGGTAGAACAGAGAAATAGTAGAGGGAATTCCTTAACAAAAACAGTCAGACGGGAATATTGGGACGGCAAGCTGAATTTAAGACATGAATTGCAATGAACGAATGAACGATGAAGTAACAAAAACAGAGCAAGGGTAGATATGAAATAAATATAAGGAAGAAATGAAAGAGTCATACATTTATTATAAGCAAATCTGCTAGTTTTTCTAGAATCTTCATTCTTGACACAGATTTGTAGGGCTAGTGCTCGGTACAAATGGTCAGGGCATTTTCTATGTATAATGTATACACTTAGGGACGTAGAAGTAGTTACATATAGCTACAGAAGTATTATGTAGAAGACTGCGGTACTTATTGCGTTATGTGGTTTGGAAATTCTTGTTGCTTATCTCCCTAGTTCCAGATTTCCTCTCAGGTTCAACGAATTCCTTTAGATCCAGGAAAAATAACGGATCTAACACTTAGTTAGCCTTTCCAGGTCAGTCATAATAGGAAGCTAAGTACGTTAGGGTATGTGTTACTATAATGTACATGTTAAATTGTATAGATAGGGAGTAGGGACCCGTATAATGGCCAAAAGTTGTACTGCGCTATTAACTATGGCAAAAATATATTTATGGGGAGTTGAAAAAACGTAGTAAAGCGATTTACACTATGGTTCCATGTAGTTGCGGCAGTAGGATGTACATTAATGGATTTATCTAGAACAAAGAAAGAAACAACTGAGATTCGAATGGAGAAAAGCTTTAGACTTGTTACATAAAATAGTTGTCCTTCTATAGTAATGTAGTTACAGTAGACTCTGCCTCCATATGGGTACCTAATACCTAACCTACTACTTCCAACTAAATAGTGGACTGGACTGGTCTGGTCATTGGAATTTGGAATGCTTGCTTAAGCTAGAGGTTAACTTGTGGCTAACCTTACTTACTCACTGTATTGTATAGTAAAGTTTTTGTGATTACTCTAACTATACATACAAGTAGTTACCTACATAGAATTCAGTGGCTTGTCTGGCACTGGCGTATATGACCATGGCATTGCTTCCACATCGCATCACAGTCACAGTAAATGCGAAACGTGTTCCAGTAAATGGTTACAGACCATCTCAGTTACAGTTACCACAATAGGGTAACTGACTGTACACACTCCTACTCTCAACTTTACTGCAGATCTAAACTCTGAATATCTTTTTCCTCCACCAAAAAAACATAAACGTCTTTTATTAAGCTTCCTTCTTCAATGATTCTTCCGAGCAACGAAAACATTCATCTTCCATTTTATTAGTTATTGCATCAGGTTTATGTGCGAGGTCATAATTTTGACTGAACGGGACACGAGTAAATAATACAAGTGAAAACCAATAATGTTCAGTGTAGTGTGTAGGGCAGAGTTGAAATGCAGGAACGTAATAGAAATATAATAAAAATATTACTTCTCAATGTGGAAATAGGGGGCAATGTAGCATAATTACATGTTATGACAAGTCGGCTTTTGAAAATTAACAAAATATGTAAGACAATATTAAAAAACTATAAATGTCTTTAAGTTGGCATTGAGTTATTAAATATTTTTTCATTGGTAATAATATGATGTGTGGATTAATGTACGAGCAAGTTCATATTCTTGTTGTGCTGCAACTGGCATTATGAATTCATCCCATAAATAAAATTACATTAAAAATTATTATTTGAATTCATTCTAATTTATTCATATACACAGATTTACTCTGTTATCGCAATTTGCAATACTAAAATAGGTAGAAATTACTATATTACCACACTCTGCAAGTATAATTGCCTTTCTTGTATTAGCATTAACATTAAACTGTGTGCATTCTTTCATTCTTTGGTAGTTCACGCTAAACCAATGGAATTTTGATTAATATTTTAATTTAGACGGTTGATATTGCATTGAAAGCATTTAAAAGAAATGTACCCCTTAAGAAAGTATGTTAGAAAATATGTTATCGCTGCACCAAGCACCACAGACCATGCTTATATATACCTTATATTACTGAGAGAAAGTCAACTGCTATAAGACAGCTTGCAAGCGTATGTAATATTATTAATAAGTCTGATAATATTTGCAATTAGCGAATGTTAAGGAAATGTCATTTTGTATTTTATTTCCTGTTTCTCATTTGGGAAAGTCGTTGAGTTTGTTATCAGCAGACTATTTTTCTGTCGGTAGTAATTGAACGCTGTAATGTAAGAAAGTAGTTGGAGATTTAGCACGCAGTCTTTATTTGTACTGTGCTGATGAGAAGAGAAAGAGGGAATGTAGGGACGGAGTAATATTAAATTGAGTAAGAGAGAAAGAAAATTGGCGATGATCGAATTTTGGAAGTGGTCACTTATTTCCGGATTTTCTGGTCAAATTAAACTCTTGGTCTTTCCGCTTTCTCTTCTGTCCACTTCATTTTCGCCTTAAGCTCCATTGTTGAGTTTCTTATTTCGGTTTGGATTGACTCTCTGGCTTTGGTTTCCTCTGCATGGTCTGGTCTGCTGTGGCCTGGCCCTGCTTTCATTTATTGTGACTTTCATTTCGGCAGAGAGTCAAGTCAAGTCACAGTTAGATAGCCTTTTCATTGAGTTGACAGAGAAAGCTGATTGGTTTCTGTATTCGAGAAAAATCTCTCTTTTGTTCACCAACACGAGCTTGTCCGATAAGCTGGAAGCGAGCACAAAGCACGGATAGCTCAGTGTGCATACAAAAGACTGGAATCGTTAAGGCCACAGCCAGAACTCACTCACGACTATATTCCTCTGTCTCTATCTCCAGTATGTACATATTAGACGTAACGAACCACGGATGCTTTCACTCCAATATATGCGAGTAAACTCACTTCAGTCCTCAAACCTACAGAAGTCTAGCATTACTGTTGGGCCACTCACTCCGCTGCGTTCATATTTAACCATATTATCACAAATTGCATGCGTTTATATAAATACATAACCTACTACACACAGAATCAACTTATAGTACATGAACACACATACTTACATACCTAATAATATTTTATATACAATGCTCAGCAATTCAACTCTAGCGAAATATAATATTCTCCTCCTGTTCAATACCAACCTAATGCAATGTAGTCTGTCCTTTCCTTATTGCTAGAATACATATCAGGGAATGAGTACAGTAGCCTCCTCTGCTAATAAAATAATGAGCGAGTGCTTATTGGTAGTCGACAAATATTTATATCTACTGGGAAATACATTGATTCTGGTTTTAGTTTTATTTTCTTTCTGCAGCTGGTGAGCATGTATCATATATTTTATATAAAGTAATAATATATTATCTAATTTTACTGCGGAACAACCCCCTGATTAAAATAACCGAGAACAATTAAGTGAGTATTTGTACATTTATTACAAATCTGCACTATAAATGAAGAATCATTAATATTAACAAGGTTTACTAACCAAAGAATGTAAAAATTGAAAGATTTATTGACATTTGAATGAGCGTTATTATGGCATTAATGTGAATAACTTGTTTCCAAATTTTCAGGATTCTTTATATTATGCTTATATACAGAGAAAACAATTTTGTGATTTTCATGGATATTTCCCATACCCCAATAGTGTCCATCTGGCTTATAGTAGCGATTGTCAATATCTGGTGCATGTATTTTTCAAGTTTGCTCATCCTACTGAAAACAGAGAGACAGACTCAGTTTATCTCAAATCTTACAAATGAGCGTCGACAATTTGAGAGGGAGATAAGGAGCAAACGACTGTGATAAAACCGTTTTCGGATTCTAGTGCGACAGTCATTGATAAAATTGACAGATAAATAGGCAGAATAAAGTTAGTTCCATATAGTAGATGCAAGAAGATACGAATATAGAGATTAAAGTAGATAGATATCTATAGTTGCTCTTTCTGTATAAGTATAAGGATTTACATATAATGCCTAGTTTTATATTGTTACATCAGTTAATCGTTAATTTGCTTATAAGTGCTTATGTTGTTGATGGTTTGGTTGGAGAAGCAAAAAGTGTTATAATCGTAAGTTAGGGAAAATGTGGCAATTCACGGATGTGTTCATGTCATGTCATTTGTGTCCCATTCATCTCTTTATGGTAGATCGGAGAGGCCAACCACATCTCCTCCACAAAGTCTGAATATATTTCTGTTTGGTTGTTGGATTGTCAGTGGATGGGGAAGAAGGATGATTTAATTGCAAACAGTTAATTAAACTAACTTTTAATTCAATTTACTCACCTTGCCAAATTGATGGAATTATTTCTACCTCTTTGACTTTTAATCCAATTATGGAGACAGGCTCTGATGCAAAAAGAGAGTCATTCGACCCTAGCCATTTCGTCTTCCCTTCCGTCGCAAAAAACCTTTGAGCTCCAGAAATTCACTTTGATTATCTTTATCTCCGTACAATTCAATGTCTTTTATACTTTATACGTATCGCTTTTGGTAGCTGTGAACGTCTAACTACTATTAATGAAATACCTACTCATTTATGAATATACCCATTCGTATATTAGATGAGAATGCTTATCTCACATATAATATACTTTTTTAATAGAACATGCTGAACACTGACTAGAATACTAGTTAAGTAAGTGTGATATTAAGTATAATCCACTACATTATGTAACTACCACATAAAAGAAAGTAGTTAAGTTTACATT
Organism: Tomocerus mixtus; assembly: GCA_034694165.1. Lineage (NCBI taxonomy): Eukaryota > Metazoa > Arthropoda > Collembola > Entomobryomorpha > Tomoceridae > Tomocerus > Tomocerus mixtus. The sequence continues at coordinate 14,709 of JAQFYC010002155.1, forward strand.
TACTGCCTCCATTTCGTATACCTAAGCAAAAAATAAGTTAAAGTAGATTGTCACATAAATATACTGTTATTGTATTTATATTATGTACAAAAATGTATAAGGCAGTTAGTTAATGGCTATGGACATTAGGAAAAATAATAAATAAGTATAATACCTATATAGCCAAGCCACTATGTTTGGATATATACATTACTCGTGGCGTGGCTGACTTGGGATTGGTTTTATAGTTTATAGTGATGTTACATATTTAACTTTTACTTAACCCGAGAAGTCATTTATTGATTGAAATGATTATCGTTCCCTACTGTAAAAAAGAGCTGAGTTGACAAAGTTATGCCCTTTCTCCTAACCAAGAGACAGTGAGAAAGAAAAAGTAAAGAGGCTAATAAAATGAATGATGAAGGCCGTAAAGGGAATGTTCATTGTCTTCACTGTGATAAATATGTTATAGACATAAAATAGTCTTTACTGCAGTGCACTGGATAGATTCATCTATTTACTACTTACTTACTCCCTATTAGAAACCGGCTCTTGATATGCTAGACATTCATTATAACGGACAGTCTATATACATACATACACTAGTAGCTGTGTAACTTACTATATAGATTGTAGGAACGGACAGTAATGAATAGTGTCTTTTTCCAAAGTGCTCGACCTGTCCACGGAAATTGTTGGAATGACTTGTGACAATTTAAAAATCCATTAGCTCCTACGTATACATTGGGAACTGTTGCAAGGATAGGACTACCATGTCACTGAGAGAGGGAAAGGAGGAAGGGAGACTATTCCATTGTACAGTGTACGTGTGTCAGTTACGTTCATTCTTGTTATATGTCGTAGTCAAACAATACCACCTCGTCACATGACGTCCTTCCTTTTTAAAGATATTAAGTAATCTAGAATAAAAATTCTTGTAAGTTTTTTCTGGCTTTAACGAATTGTCGTGCGACAAACCTATTTCTTTAATTATACGACAATTTATACTCTAAGAATATTTGTATAAATCAAGAAAAATTATTCCTTATTACCATTCCTCCATTATTTTTACGAGAAAGATTGTATTTATTGAACTCGTAAATTCTAAATGCCGCAAATGAACAGATACAGATATTACATAGATTTTATTACATAACAAAAAAGCTAAATAAGTTATAATGTGATGTTTCTGTGTCTTGGGATGTGGTGCGCCTAGGACATATAGGCAGAATATGGTAGAGCAGTGCTTTATAAGTATTAGTTTAAGGTAAGGCAAATCAGATTGGAGAGGAGTGGATCGAGCTAATGTCCTTCCTAACAAGACGAAGATGTTGATGGGAGGAGATGGAAAGTGTAAGTGGACATACTAGCAACCATCACGTTGTCCAGTCATTCTCCTTCTCCTCGCTACCACTCTGCTCTACTGCAGGACTGTGTCTATAGATAAATTTATCAATCTCTATTCATGTAGCGAATATATATGCTTTCCTTCGCTATTCTTTTCAACTCGCTACATATATTAGCAAATTCTGTCGACGAAGTCCAGCGACAGTAGTGATAGGTAGAGGCAGTAGTAATAATAAAGGAAGGACAGATTGTGATAGTGGAAGTGAAAAAGAGCCAACACAAGAATGACAGACAGTTCGTAATTATTAGACTTGGGAAATGAGTTGTATCTAATGGAAATACATATACTAAATAGAGTTGCAGTAGTAGTTATACAGATATATCTGTATATAAGATACCTAGATAGATAACAAATAGTTAATGCCTAACTACTGACTGACCCTCTCTCATTAAGTGGTTCGGTTAAGTGAGTAAGTAATAAAGAATTGCAATGCCTGCTGAACTTTTAGAACTACTTTAGTAAGTTACTTATAAGTTAGATCATTTCTGATATTTGGGAATTCCTTTAAATCAATTTGAGGGAGAAAGTTGTGACGTCACCAACTCTCATTCCTTGTCTTGTCTTCAGGATAACAAAGACCGTGCGGACCTTTTCCTTGGAAATAAATTTACCCTCAGGCAGACGATGCTTTCCCACTTTCTCTTTTACCCAACATACAGTATAGGTAGGTATTAAAAAATATTTCAGTTTTCTTAAGTAGGTTCCTACCATTATACTGTATCCTAAAGTTTATTTAAGATCCCATATGAATCTATATTATTGAAATTGAAGTGTGCGAGCATGAAATAAATGCTGTAAGTGTTATACTTATCTGTAGTTAGTAGTATATCAGTACTTATCTACAGATAAAATTATCATAGAGCGCAAGCGGTGTTCGTGCAAAGATGTCTTACTTTAAAAATATATGGACAATGCCAAAGCCAACTAACGGAAAGCCTAAATACATATTTGATTAGATTAGATTTAATTCCATTTAATGCTAACGTGGTATGTACTATAGAAAATCAATTGAATTACTTGCATTTTGAGGAACTACTATTTTTTAGATTTGTCTCTTCGTTTGATAGCATTAAGTATGTAGTAGGCGATAGTGTCTACCTATAGTTACCGTAAGTACCTATAAATTTATAAGATAACAATTCTTCCAGAGGTTGCGTAATTGCACAATGCATATAAACAGCATGGGAACGTAATGGTAGGAGAGTTTTTTTAAAATCGTTCATAATATTTATTAATAAGATCCCGCTAAAGACTACCTAGTGAAACTTTGTCCTAAATCAGTAGTAATGGCGTGTAGACTGAACTCAATCCCATTATACCTACTACTTATACAGTATTCAAATTTTACTCCTATAGCTGGCTAACTATAGGACGAGGCGACAGTAAATAGCATTGTTACTTAAGTTGCACGTTTACTTGTTTACTTACCATTTTTTTCTATTGTAAATACATAGCATGCATAATGGTCACGACAGTTACTCAAGCGTGTAGATTATTTAACTGGGTAGGTATCTGTTCTGTTATACTTATGAGTAACGCAATGTAGCATACATACAAAGGATATACTACTAATACACTAAACATACCTGCTTACGTGCTATCCATATTCCATACCATAACCTTTCTAACAAAGGCTACACCTGTACTGTGCTGTAATTTGGAGAAAGGGAACTGTATGTGCAGTTCCTACACTTCTACATTTATAGAGACAGAAAGAAAGCCCAGAGTTGTGTTTGTGGGGATTTAATAAGTACATAACTGCCCTGAAACATGTTTTACCTGTTCACAACTGATAAAATATATAACTAGACAGTTTAATATTGTATACAGTGGCAAAATAGTTGCAAAGTACACAAAATGCAATGTCGGCAGAGACAGAGTGAAATAATATTAGCCATTATTTAGCTACCTAAATATATGGTTATGTGTGCTTTTAGCTACAATGTTATTCTCTATGCATACGTATATTTTGTCCAGGCATAATGCTTATTTATGGTATATGGATACAATACACCATGACGGTAATGTCCACAGGTACTTTAATTAAACTAAGTTAGGCACTCACTTATGCTGCTTTCAATAACGTTGATATGATAATATAAACTGCATACGACCAATGAAAGACAGGAAGGCTAAATGGATGAATCAATAACGATTTTCGATTGTCGCTGTTGAAGCTGGTGAGGTTTCATGTGTCACATACACTAACAGTACATATATATTTGAAAGTATAATATATTATACGTTCCATTTATTACAATTGTGGAGGTATACAGAAAATATTTATGTTGCAGACCTAAGTATATTTATAAAAGAAGTAAAAGTATTTTTGGACAACTTTCTTGTAGTATTTATATTTTGATACCCTATTTAATTTTACAAATCCAAACTCTAGATGCATATTTACTAGCTGACTGAGAAATATTTAATGTATGTATATAACTATTGATTACTGTAAAATATTTTTTCTATATATTTATACGTACACTTAATAATTTTTACTACAGATAATAGTGTTTACATTAACATATTAAACGTATAGGTTCATTAAAAAAATTGACATCTAATTTGTCATTTGAGACCCTGCAATTCTTGAAAACCTGCAACTTATATTTAGTATGTACATAATGGTTGTGAGTTATGCAAACATTTGTATAAGTAAATAGATAGGTATTGATAGTAACTAAATATCCATGTGTGCAAGTATAAAATGGAGCAACATGCCTTCAGAGGGTTGCAGAAAACCTGGGCTTTTTGCACCAAAACCCACGACACAGGGTTTTATTTTTTTTAAACCGGGGTCAAAGAGGCCTTTTGTGTTTTGATTTTTCATCCATCTCGAAGAAAGCTTAAAAATAGTTTAGTTCTACCAACAGGAATTTCTACAAGTAATACACACATTAAACACAGATTACACAGATTCATATACAGTATTAACCTATCAGCAGCAGTTTGTTCACAACATTAGGTGAACTTAATTGTCTGATATATGGAACACTAAGCGACGTAGCAAAAAACCCTGGGATTTTACATTTCGTGGGTTGGGTTTTTTGTAAAAACCCAACCCACAACCCTGCATGCCTTACTGTCATGTCCTGTGTGGCCGATTTACTATTACTATCCTGTCCTCGAGTATACTTTCCTTCCATCTATCTTGGCTTAAAGTTTCTCTTCACAACTACTATATACTAATACTACTCTACTATTTGCAAAGAATGAACAATAAACTGAATGAGTGAGTGCGTCTACAAACTGGCAGTTGCTCTTAGCATTTGCTTTCCCTTGTTAGCCAAAGCAGGTTGACTGACTAAGTTAGACTTCGGAGGAGCAACCTGAGATTACAAAGGAGTATTGTTAGGCAGAGTAGAGTTACTTAAGTTATTTGCCTATGTAAATAGAAGAGAATTGCTTTATTATTATCATTCTAACTAAGGACATACTATAGCTAACGTAAATGAAATTTGTGAACTAATAATAAGGAACGGAAACCCAAGCAAAATCATTGGTTTCCTTTTAAGACTGTTACATACTGTACTTATAAGTAACTAAATAGCCATATAATCTGAGAACTAGAGAGAAAGGGAAAGCTATACTTTACTCCACATTATATACTCGTATAAGTTAAATATGTATATAAAAGAGTATATTACCCCAGTATAGATCCATTAAATGTAAATAGATGGAATCGGAGAGAGGGTCGGTAAAAGAGGGAATAGGAGAATAGGAGATAATATTTGTATTAGAACTATTACTCGTTGTCACTATGCAATTTACCTCATGTTCTCTTTGCTGACTGACTGAGGTTTGCTTTTCCTCTGCTGATAAGTTCTGGATGTGGCACTTCCAATAATAGTGCATAGCATAGCTAACTTTTACCTATCTACATCTAACTATTACACTGTTACAGAGTAGACAGTCCCTAGTACCTATCAAATGGTACCTTTAAGTACATATATACATTCTGAACAATAATAAGTGCTTGAGACTGCCACTGACAACTTTTCTACGAACGACAGACTTACAATATAGCTTGAAACACAGAACAGATTGAACTAACACAGTATTGCACTCTGCCTAGTGTAATATATTTATGTAACGACATTCCTACATACAATATATTAAGGATAAGGTCGAGAAGTACATACATAGTATGTACCTTTAGGTTATAATAACCCGAACAGTGAACTTGGTAGCTTTGCCAACTTCTATAAATACTATGGGTCATAGTTACCTTTTCTAATCGTAAGTAAGTAAATAGTAGGTAATATCGTACACTTTATATTCATAGCTTAGCCAAGTCAAGTCAAGCCAAGTCACCCTCTGTAGTGTAGTGTCTACTTATTTAACTAGTAGGATAGGAACTGGTTGAAGAGCAGCAGAGAGGGAAATGAAAGCAAACCATCATCGTGCCAAACCACGCCAATCCAAGCCAGGAATGTTACTACAGGAAACATTGAGTTGACGGTTTTTCTTGTGTGTAAGTGTGTAATGTAGACTGTAGGCTGTAGAGTGTGGATCCTATCCCTATCCTACCCAATTGGGGTCTGTCTGTCTACAAGTCTACAAATAGCATCTATTCTGTTTAGTTGGAAAAGGAGAAAGACAGGCAGTCAGGACAGGACAGGCCACACTAGACTTTCTATTTTATTTTACACTACATAACATACAGTAGTATACTATGTAATATTATAAGTATGCATTAGTGCTTATATAAATAGTTCATATATATACCACCTTAAGTAGCAGAACTGACTGTTCCGTCTGTCGTGTCGTTTTGTGTGTATAATGTAATGTAGTGTACCTTTTAGTTCTACTTCTTCTAACTAACAGCTCACTAACAAAACATAACAGCGGCAGTTTATTCCTTTCATTTTAGTGCATTCAGTGAGAGTACTTATGTGTGTTTCTACTTTCTCTCATTTCACTTCTATTCTCTTCTGCACCGTAGTGTAGTGAATGAGTAGGAACTAAAAGCTTTTCCAACAACACTTTCTCACTGTCTTCAGGAACACCTCCATTCCGTTGCTAATTTCCTCTCGATTGCTAACAACAACATATCCCATCACTTCACATCCATCCATCTATTCCACTACTTACCCCTCCTGCACCCATTCGGAGACTCTCTCATGTCCTGTCCACATTCCTGTCCACATTCTATATTACACCGCATACCAATGCCAACATGTGTTTCACACACTTAATACATTATTCTATGCAGTATAGTAGTAGGATAACATATTATGGAAATTCCTACTTCCTTGCTAATTAATATCCATAGCATCATAGCACAGACAATACTTTATCAGGAACGTTCTATCCGCCAAAATATTTTCATCTTATTTTGTAGGTACAATTTACAATTAGGTACCATATTTATTAAGAATCTAAGATTCCATAAAGTGCATCTTTAAGTAGAACGTACTACTTCATTTAGTTTAAGAGATTCGCAATTTATAAATAGATCACAATATTTAGAATCCATTTCCATTCCCAAATATAATAATTGGCAAACAAAATGCAAATTCAATTAAAGTAAAATGTTTATTAGGTTATTCTACTAAACATTTGCCTAGTGGAATTTAATGTATTAACGTTATTTGACAATTTTAGGCATTATTTCGTGTAACATTGTTTCCTGTAACATAAATACACTAAGATAAAAACTATTTGTACAGTGCAATGTTGCAAAACTATAATATATTATACTATTTATCTCATAGTATACTGTAAGTGTGTGGTTTTAGGAAGGTTGTCGTAGCTAAGTAGCCATAATGCTCTGTTCACTTCTCTTTGGATTTGGCTGACTGGCTTGGTGACGTGATGAAAGTACACAATAAGTAGGAGAGTAGTAATAAATGTTTGCGATTAGTACCTCAGAAACAAAACAAAGCTACTGCTAAGAGTTAGAATTCCTGAGAAAAGCATATTCTGGTTCTACTCATCATTATATCTTCCATTTTCTTGACGCGTTACCTATTTTGTCTCACATAACATAACATAACACTCAGCTCGTGTATCCCAATTCTAAAACAAGTCGATAGTATTCCCCAACGGTAGTGTTGTTTATTTATTAGTGGTTTGGCTTGGCTTAAGGGATCTTCCTTTAATTGTGTGGGGAATTTTCGTGAAATTGTTAAAACCCCCTTTAAATTGTGGGCATACTTATAATGTCCTTCTATAAACTGAAAACACACTTTCCAGTCTGATGATAATTGATGACGTATTCAGTGAATATTCCCTAGCTGCTTTACTTCGGAGCAGTATATGAGCATCACTTTATATATAATATGTTTATAGTTGTACCTATATACTTACGTACAGTGTTTTGACATTAAGGTCCCATTAGCTTAACTGAAAATCACTTTTCTCCCAAATACTTGATATTAATAATATATTATTATTATGGAGTGGAATTTTTGGACGTAGAAAATAAGAAAGGACTTACTAACTAAGTACAGACATAAATAAAATTCGTATGTGCGAGTATAGGTATTTACTTTGGTGGGGTAACTGCGGTTTGCAATGACAAGACAGGAGACCTACTTAAGCTGCAACTAAAAGTAGAAGGCAGAAACTGATATCTTTCTTTATGAATTATTGTGTGTCTTGTCTTGTCTACCTACTTGACATGACAACTTTCTATGTACACATGTTCCTACTATAAATGCAATACATACCTACTACTTACACTAATAACAATAAACATTCACCGTAATATATTTCCATATTTTCCCTACCGTCAAATAATTAGACAAACACATGAATATAATACTGTTCAACTTATCACTAGCTCATTAAGGATTAGCTATAATATCATCTTGTTGATAGACTAACAAAGACTTATTTACATTCTTGTTGCTATAATGACACATAATATGGCTATATAATTAAATATATCAAAGGTAAGCTTATACAAGATCAATACTTTCAATGCTTGACAAATTCTAGCAAAAGACTATGAAATGGAAGCCGAAAATATAACTTTATAAATTCATTTCTCCCGAACAAAACACACAATTAGACTAATAGGGAACTGTATTTAAATACAGGTTTCATTTACCATTTAACGCACCCACAAAAATTAATATTGTCCTTTAAAGTTCATAGGAATCAAAAATGTTTAAGTACAGGAAGTTATTGTGTATTCGTGAAATTATATTCATTGAGGAATGTACATACTTAAATACCAGGTTAGTGGTTGCTGCGTACTTGTCTTTGCTTACACAAGAGAGCCTACTAATTATCTTTGTTTAAGTTGAAAATGCCAACATATATTTTGTACAGTATCATTGTCATTATGTACTTAAGGTAGAGCCTTGAATTTGTTATTAGAACTTGCAGAGTTTGCGTGGATGTTTTATTGCTAGTTCCGTTTATTTCCTCGTTTTCTTGACATACTAAGAAATTAATTTAGTTTATTTTCTATTTGCTTTGTTGTGTGTATATGTGCACCACAGAGAGCAATGAAATGGTCACAGTTGCAATGTCCGTCGATTCGGTATATTATGTATGCAGGTTTGCAGTTTATATGTATAGATACATAGGGAAAAGGTATGTATTGTGTGGAATGATTTTATTTTATGTAGGCTAAATATCTGTAGAATGTTGGTTAGGTTTAGTGGAGTGGTGTATTATATGCACATAATATATAAAGTCGCAAGTGCAGTGTTTTTAGAGAGGATTTAATAAATGGTTAGTAGAGGCTTTCACTTTAACATTGACTATTTCCACGCAGAGCTTATCTATGACAAATCTCGTTTAGGAACCTCTCTATCTTGCCACTAGTATTCCTCCCCGTCTTCTATCCAATCCAAGACATGAACTTACTCCGCAGAAGTACATTACATTAGAATGGTCTGTCCTAACTGTTTAGTAAAATAACGCTAGACTGCACCTAAACTTTCACTTAATCTACTTGATGTATTTTTGTATTTTCCGCTTCAGGAATCTTTCCTTATCTTTTCTTTAAACTCCAATCTTTCTCTTCACTTTCACTAGAAAAAGATTTCTAGAAATAAAAGAAGTGGAAAGTCAAGGTAAGCCTTGCCTTGCCATGCCAGCTCGATAGTGTAGTAAGTGGTGTACTATATAAGTAAGTAGGTAATGCAGCTATGTCAATTGAGGCACAAAATATCTATAAGCCAATGCTAAGGACAATTTGTCTGTGTCTTGCTATTACTACTATCTATTGTGCATTGATAAATAGAATATGCACTTGAAAGTTTAAGTAGGAGAAAATCTCAACAATCGACTTCCCGAAGAGAGATTCGGCCTTCAGCTTCTATACTTTACTTTATTATCTCCTCAGCACATCTACGTACGTTTGCACTAAAAAAATATGTTTAGGTAGGCAGAGCAGCAAGGCGGGCGTGCGAAGGCACGTGGAGTGCCATTCTTTCTTTCTCTATTCTATGTATAGGAACCAGGATAAAGTTTATTTATATCTAGAACACGTTATAATTCTAATTTCTTTATAGCATAGCCTTATTTTTGGTAAAACAACCATTTCCCCTATGGAATATACAGTGAAGAGCTTTTTGTATAGTAACTATTATGGCATTAAGACAAAAGCTAGAAAGTTTGATGTTTTTGTCTACAATGACACACAGTACTATCTACAGACATATATTATTGTGTTATGAAGTTTCTTCTATTGTTCTCCTGTTTAGTGTTTGTTAGTTGAAGCAATTGAGGTTAGAGCAGTATGTAGTATGTATATAAGAACTGTACTGCAATTTACAACTTATATACGAAAGGGAGGAGTGTACGCTACCTATTAGTGTGTGGTTTACATGGACAACGCAAGTAATTTAATGTAATGTTTTAGTTAAGTATAAGAATGTGAGGAAGGTAAAATGGGATGAGAAAAGTCTGATTTCATCGCATATCATCTTTTGCTTCTGGTTGGCGTTTGTGTGGTGACAGAGCTAAGGAATTTTCATATCCAGGGCTTTCTTGCTTGTTTTCTATTCTGTCATAATATGTATTTTCGTTGTTGTGCACTATATTGCGGTTTGCTCTGTTCTTCTCTGCTCTGCTATGGTGGATGGTGTGTGTTGGCGTTTCGTGAGAAAGTTGCTATCGTTTTTATTTACACACATTAGAGCATTGCCTATTACATTTTGCCGGAGGATGAGCTCAGAGTTTTCACTAGTAGGAGAGAGTTTGGGAAAAAACTAACATAACGTAAGTAAAGACCGTGGCGTATAATCAATGGACCAACTGCTGAGTCTTATCATGTACATGTCACAAAGGGGAAAGCTACTATCTAGAATCATAATGTAAGACAAGAGCAGAGGACGAAGTAATGGTGCACCACACCACACACACACAACCAGCCAGCATCATCGCCCCTCAAAATGGGTTTAAATATAATTTTACGGTTATTTGTATTTTGTCTACATACTCGGATGATCTTGGGTACAAAATAGACGTAGTATTATGTACTTGTCACAGTAAACCTAGAAATTATAATTTAATTTATGAGATTATGGAGTAATGTTTTACAACAGCTTTTTGCAGAACAATTTAACAATCATCATTTATTGCGGCGTGGCATTTGAGATGGGTTACGATCGTGGCTGTACACAATGCTAAGGCTATTGTATGCTAAGCATTTCCTCCAATAATCTTACTAACTCCGTTTTAGGTTAGGTGCCTATAGTGTAGTGTGTAAGGGCTATGGCCGTGGCCGTGACTATGACGAGGACAAGATGAGTAACCCATTTCCTTCAAACTTCTCTTCTCAACGTAACGTAACTTAACGTAACGTGCGTGTATCTACCTATCTATGTATAGCACTGTGTTATACTTTACAGATATATTTTGTAGATTCTTAATTCTCAACTTGGAAATACTAAAAGACAGTAGGAAGTCGTTCGACTTTCAGAATAAGTCAGAAATTCCTCTCAGAGAAAAGAATGGAGAAAAACTCAGGGAACTCATTCTGTCTCTGTCTATTTGAGATCCCTTTTATTTTCTTTAGCCGTAATGCCTCGTATCACAGAACATGTTCCCTGGTCTGCTCTGGCCTCACATAATAGCTCATATCTTCCCATTCCTTTAATTCTGATGAACAAATAAGAAAAGTTTTCCGTCCGTGCATGCACACATCAGTGAGGTGTGCCTGTCATTTCTTTTAAATCAAATCCCAACATCGTGTTTGCTTCTTCTTCCAGAGCCTGAATGTAAATATCCTTCAACTATCAACTTACTTACTTAGTATACATGGCACTACCTAATAACGAATTTATATCCTCCCCTTTTTCCTTCTCAGACAAACATATTTTCATCAAAGAATACCAATGCTAGATCCTAGTGGAAGGCGTGCATATTTAGAATGTTAAGTATTCACTGTATTATCCTTATTGAGAAAACTCCACAAATAAAACATAAATATTTAATTTATTTTTTATATTTGCATCGTAAAAATGCTTTAGATTCTTTGCACATACATAAGTAGCCTCTTTAGCCTAAATAATTTAAATAACCTAAATAGCAGCTACTTGTCTGAATTTTTTAAAGAATTAAAAAAATAGGTATGTTACATGAATATACAGTTAAATAGCTAAAACAAAATTATTTCTTCGGACCGAAAGTATCAGGGAATAATATTCTGTAAATTGGTATTGTTGGTATTCCTACTTTTACGGTATTATACGGTTAATTACATAAGTGCTTTTGGAAGTTTATCAATTTTTAAGTAACTTTCATTTATTCAAACTGAAATATGTAAATAGCTATTTTGGGCGTGTGATGCGGTGTGTTTGCGATTGTTCTGAATGCTTAAGTGAATGTGTGTTTGGTACAGATTCTAGTTCCATGGCGCATGGATTGGTCCCTCAATTCTGCTGTGGTTTTGCAGGTGTTTGACTTTACCGGACGGGAAAGTTGGAAATATTGCCAGGTGGGACTATTCCACCCGAAACCATGGTTAAGTTATTGTACAGAGACTTAAAAGTATCAAATGGTCATGCATTTTTATGTAAATGAGGCTCATAAACGCAAATGTTGTTAATCCCACATTGGTCAATAGGGTAATTGTCAAATTGAAAATTGTGCTGGAACAATTTTGTAAAGCAAATGTGCATAAAACAAATATAATATTATTTCAGATGTCATTTATATATAAAATTGCATTCACTCGGGGATCCTAGTTAATATTAATTTCATAATTGGTATTTTTCACAAGTTATTGTTTTAAACATGTTTAAGTGTGAAAATGTAGAATAATTGACATTATTATACACCGTGCAGATGACATAATACTTAGTAAGTGCCCATTAATGAGATACCCGGACATTGAAACTGCAAAGCTCCTGAGAATTTTAAGAATATTCTATTTTATATACACTTTGGGGCAGGGAGAGAAAACTCTTGTTCAATTAAAATTCAATTTAGTCTGTAGGCATACTTAATACAAATCTGAAGAAACTTGTTCGTTAGGTAGTTCCTTTCTTTAAATCAATTAAGTGGAAGCCTCAAGCAGCAAAATTCTTCTGCAGAAGTTTACGTTTTGAGAAGCTTTTTGCTACGAAAGCTTTAAGGGGGCTCTCTGAACAGTGTTCACTAGCCGGCTGAGCCAGTCGGCTGAAATGGCCGGCTGAAATGGCTAGCCGGCTGGTTGAATGCTGAGCAAGCCAGTGGCAGAAACGGCAGAAACG
>JAQFYC010002156.1:0-27755 GCA_034694165.1 Tomocerus mixtus
GTAACTTTTAAACGGTTCAACCTTTTTGAATTGTGTTAACGGAATTCAATTGTAACTTTTAAACGGTTCAACCTTTTGTTCCCTCTTTGTTACATTCGTTTACAACGGTTTATTCTTTCTACATTTTTTATTTATTCTACAAGCATAAATGAGATGAGACAGAGGTTTAAGTAAAAGACAAAATTGCATTGCCAGATTGAAAATGGCGGCGTCCAATTTCCAATATAGTATTTGTTTGATTTTATTACCATTAGTATTATGTATTCATAAAATATCTGTAACGGGCAATCCAAAATTGAGGAAAATTATTAGAGGAGAAAATGCCTGTTATGTGAATATAATTTTTTCTGAAAGTGTAATTGAAAGGGAAGATTCCTTGAACGTCGAAGAAGAACTACCCAAAATATCAGTTCCGTTTGCAGTAACAAGATTGGATTCTTTAATTAAAAACTTTGGCCTAATGAGAAATTGTTCTGCTGAAAGAATTGAAAAGGAGTCGCAAATGATTTACGAATTTGGATACCCACCTCTCTGTCTTGATATTTACGAAATGAATAACGGAAAGCTGGCCACGCCTCATTATTTATCACGATTTCAATGTATCACTCATATTTCAGTGGGGTTAAATTCAAGCCGCAAAGTTGAAGTTCTACTCACTGAATACATTACAACACATTTGGAAATTCCGTTCCCGATGCGAAAATTCAGATATTTCTACAGGCTGAGAAACGAGGGAAGGAAGCCAAGTCGCTTCGACCACTATGACTACGCAAGTTACACAGCAGTTTATTTTGTCGTAGAAGAATCAATAATCGAAGACAAAGAAGAACAAAATAAATTTCTGAAGGACGTCGCGATCAGCTTTCCTGGTTTAAATGGATATTACTTCGTGCTGTCTATCATTATGGAACATGATAAAATATATCATATTTGCGGGAAATGTTTCCACAAAGGAAAGCTGGAAGTACATGGACAATTAATTGAAAAGTTTGAAGACTACTTTGAACTTTTGCCTCAGAAAATATTATCCAAGAGAGAAGAAATGAGAAGATACATCGGAGAAAGATCATGGAAAAGTATTTTTGTACGAGAGCAACTTTATTACAATACCATCGGAGGACGACAGAGCATGGAGAGCTATTGTGGTCCCCCATTGGCTAATTTGAATTTTATATCTGCTGCTCAAAATCGTAATTTTGATGCGGCCGTCAACTTATTTTCAATAATCGTTCAAGATTTCCACAACGCGACTATATATAATGATTACTGTAATAAGTATCCAGGCGGGAGTTACAGTATCCACAATAAAATTAAATTGAAATATGAAGTACCCATTTCAGAAATGTATTATATCGATTTCATAGTCTTAACAACAACGGACAACTACAACTTTGTTTCCTGTGTGGTTTTGGAAGATGAAAAGCTCTCATTTGACGGATACCTTCGTCCTTTCCAAATGTCCTCTTGGATTGGAATTATATTGGCATTTTCTGCAGTCACGACATTTCTACACATCATCCTCTATTTTACAACGAAGAATAAAAGCTTTCCCTTCATTTTGCTTTGCTATGCTTATGTAGTGGACAATAGCGCCTCGTTGCCCAAAGCTCTGGAAAATTACAACTGGGTGAAACTAACCCTTGGACCATTTTTACTAACATTTATTGTACTGACAAATGGATACACAGGCATTGTTATCACAGATTTAACGGAACCCCGTCCAGTCAAACAAATTGAGAATTTTCAAGACCTTGCCACTACCGTCGATAATCTCACGCTGTTTAGCCCTATACTACAGGAAGGCTCTAAATTACTAATTTATGAACCATTTCGAATATCGCTATGGCGTGAAAAACAAATTTTGAAAGTCTTCTACTGTTACAAGCATTTAAATACTACTATGGACCAGGCAGTAAACATTTTTCGACTACAAATTAATCCCCGCCAGTGCCATGGCATCAAAGATGACAACCTCAGTTTTCAAAAAGAAAAAAAAGAGTCACTTAAATCTGCTATTGAATTGTGTAACAAGCTAGATTATTTTAAATCGTACATTTCCTTGTACGAAGATTTACAATCGCTTCAACGCAATTCAATTTCAGAAAAGGTCAAAAAAATTATGTCAAGAGTGCATTTCCCGCCAGATTTTCTCAATTTCAGTCCTCAAAACTGGATTTCACAGTGTGATAATTCAGTATTTCTGGATAAACAAAGTCGGATCCATCGTTTTCTTAACGATTCACATTGGGAGTTTAAGGGAATTAACACGAATAAAAAGTTGTATTATGGCAAGTTCGAAGACACGATTACAAACTTATATTTGGTAACTTCCCTTGAGTACGAGGGAGCCAAACCGATTATTAAATCATTTTATGAAAAGAGACTAACATCCCTCTTTCACTCTGGAATATACGAAGAATGGGCCCATTTCTATAAACAGTACAATTTTACAAAATGCAGACGATGCCAAGATGTGGAAGGACCACGCTCACTGAATTTTACCAATTCCAATATTGCCACAATATTTCTAGCGTATCTCATTTTATTTGCCGTATTTGTTACTGCTTTCATTTGGGAAATTAAAACTGTTCTTCTGCAGCATGTTGTATATTCCTTGCTTCGTATAGGGTGGCGTTTTCAACAGTGGACGGAGTCAAAAGTTCCTTGTTGCTTATAATTTAATGGCGACTTATGAATTTTTGGGCATTATGCCAATTTTGCACATACAGTGTCTCATGTATCAATATTCAATATACCCGTACCAAGAAATCTACTGTGGGAAAATATTTGCTACTAAGAGAAATGTATAGGTACAATGCAATGGTAAAAGGAGGAGATTCCCCTCTGAAGTCATAACTCGCCCTACCTGTAAATCTGTAAATATAAAATTCATGAAACCTGGGATTACCTGGCTGTGGTGATGAATATATATGCAATTAAAAAAATGTATAATGGTAGATAGTTATTAATCGTGTGCTTTTTTATTTTTAAACTATTGAAGTTAAATTTTAGCTGTACAAAGAATGGACAAATTAATAAATTTGAAAGGGCTTGACAATATTTTAGACATTTGGAAGGATATTTGATTTGATTACGGTTTTATTCAAGGGCCATCAAATTCGTCATATTATTCTTCTGTATTGTTTTGCAGCAAGCAGCACCGAAGGCAAGCTATGTTTATAGTTACCTTTTACTCACTATACTAGCCGAGTCGCGTCAGATTATCTTTGCATACGTCCATTTACTCGATTTGGCTTATGACTCTTAATCAAGCCAAATAAAATTGCATCTTAATTTAAGAGGCAATTTTGTCAATTTTTTACTGTATGCAAGGTGTTTGCTCCACAAAAAATATTTCCCTTGCAAAATTATCATGCATGCATTAAAAATGCATCAAATTGTTAGTGTGTGCAATACATTATGCATATACCACTAATTCCAAATTGCAACGAATTCCATTGTGGGGTCTTATTTATTATATAATTATATTTTTAATAATATTTTAAAATTTTTAGTTTTAGCGTACATAACCTAGTAAGTAGGTAAATCCAGTGCATATGTAAATAACTTACTCTTAAAAATGACTGATCCGTTGTTCACACTACTATAATCTATTATCTAGCTTTAATATTATTTAATATAAGAAATTGAATTAAGAAAAACGTTATATAATCAATCAACCGTAGATTCCAATTAACTGGTAATTCAAATTAATGACAAAATTGTCTAAACATGTTACTTGGGAAAATGTCAAGGAGACCATGGTTACTGCAAGTTAGCCCTGCCTGACAGTCATCTGCTCTATCGCACTGGGATTCCACAGATTGCTTGCATTTATTTCCGTCCCAAATTTTTGTAGTTGTTTGTAAAAGTGATCCAAAAGGGAAGCAATCGCATCTTCCGACGTAAGGATCACACCAAAGTATTCTCGTCCTCTCAGATATTATCCATGTGTTATTGTAAATTGTTGATGAAGAGCGTACACAAGAATCGAGAGTGAGTAAATCTGTTAAAGCTCCAACCGGAGTACAGCGATCTCCGTATTCAATCAGTGTCGGTTGTTTCTCAGGTGTTGAAACAATGGAGTCATCGTAATTTACAGGGAAACAATATTTAACGCCAAGAGCACCACCGTCATTCAGATTTTCATCTGGGCTTCTACAGGTAAGTCCGTCCATGCAATCTTCCGTGACATCGCAACCAACCAAAATAGATCTTTGACATCTTTGCCCATTCCAAACTGTAGATATTGGCGTCCCTTCCGCAGTTGTGTACTGGAAGCATTGGCAAGTATTCGTTCTTGGGTCACAATATAGTGCAGATGAAGAGTTGGAAATTATTCGGCCATTTTGAATCCCTGCAGTGGATGTAGTGCAATCGTCAAAATTATGGTGCCTGCAGAATTAGTTGTAGTTTCTAAGGGAGTGCAACTGTCACCAAATTTAAGTTGCTGACCGTAAACAATGTTGACCAACAGCCCAAATATAGGAATAACCAAAAACATATTCTGTTTGCTACCTATTAAGGTATTTTATTGTGAGTATTTATAAAAATATTTAGAGACTTAAAATCGGAAAACCTGCCGTTGCTTTGTCAAAAAATATTTTAATTTTTAGCTTTCCTTCCTTCCTCAATACGACTTTGTGAGATTATATTAAGTGAGCGGGTTAGTAAGCAAGGTGTTAAAGTGGATATGATTAGCACAGATAAATAAAATTCTTTTTATATAATTTTTGTACCTTGTGAAGCTTCCGTGTTTAATTGTTTTCGTAAAAACGGCATATTATTTTTATTCCAAATACTTAAACTACTTAAAATAAAATAAGAACAATTTCATATCTGTTGTTAAACTTCTGCATTACGGGAAAATGTTTATTGTATCCCTTAGTGTTACCGTTACGTCATTGCATGTTCAGTGCAAACTTAATAATAGCATTAATCGTATTACATAAACTTCAGCTGCATTGCAATATGTTAAATACTTACTATTACTATTTGTACGATGAAACATGTTATTACTAAAGATAAATTAATTAATTTCCAATTTACATTTGATTGAGATGCCATATGTTGTACTCGAGTTAACTACTTTGTTATTTGCAACAAGTTTCTGGTTAGCATAGGATTAATTAGCATAATGGTAACAAATGTGCCATACGCTTTTAAAACGCAATTCTCCTAAAGTACCCCAAAACGGAAAGTATCTAGTTCGAATACTAAGTATCAGGTAAGGTTATTTGTCAACAAAAAGGCCGCGAAGTGGACAAAATCTAATTTTATCACCCACCCCTTTGGGCAACGTACTTTCTCAAGAGAGAATAACATTGTACACATTGTAGGTTCACCAAACTTAAATTCAATTTAGATATTAAAATTATTCAAACACAGACAAAATTACAATTGATACAACACAAACTCTTATTCCCAGAAAATGTTATTGATAACTTTGTTCATATTATTATCTATACCAACGGAGGATTCAAGCCAATTCCCGAAGGGAAGAAATTTCGCTATGCAAAGTTAATGTAATATATATTAAGTACTGCCTTTCAAATGTCTATTGTAATTGGTTTTATTTTAAAAGCCAAAAGATAATGTAAATGTATTGAGAAAAAATTGCTTGAGGTTGTCGGCCCAATAATTTCCATTAGTGTGTTTTGAAAACAGTACACTTTTATCCAGCAAGGATATTATTTCATTTTGCTAAAATGCAATTTTACAAACTGCGACTCTGTAATAATATTAATGTTCACTACCCAAGTATATTCTACATCTTTTTCAAATAAATCCACTTATTTCTTCTGACCGTAAGCTTAGCAAAACATTAACTCATTAAAACCCATAATAATATTACAACTATTCACTGAAATACAAACCAAAAGTACTGAATTGTATACATTCACAATAGGAATGGGTTCAATTGTACTATTCCGATTCCTTGACGCGCATTTCAACAAATTTACTAAATTCTTTCGTATTCCCTTTTTGGAATGGAATACAAAACAGAAAAAATTACAGATGTCATCTTCAAAAATATTATATTATTGGTTTTGTTTTTGGTACACATTTTGTTGTTCAATAAACGGTTATACCATTGGGAGTCTTTTAAGGCAAATATATGAACCTTCACTTCACGCTGGATATATCGTGGTATTCATTACCACGTTTACAGTGCTGACTACCATATTGTATGTGTACACGGTTTTTCTTACTAATGGTAGACTCATTCATTTTCTCCGTATATTGGACAGAACACTTGCAACCGAGAAATACTTAACCGGTAAAATAACACAATTTATATTTATATTGTAGGAAATAACATTCAAAATGTATAATTAGCATTATTAACATTCATTGTTAATTGTAATGATCAAAGTAATAATAATTTAAGATTTGCATGATTTTAAAAACTTATAGAATGCTTTCTGAGCAATGCAGAAATCCGAGGTTCGATGAAACGCATGGAAAAGTGTATCCTTCTGGGCAATGCATTAATTGGCATTTGCGTGGCAGTAGCATTGCTTACCGGAGTAGTTTTGGTCTCATTTGAGCTGGCTCCAACTGTGTACTTTCTGGAGACGCATTTGTCATCTATTGATTGCCTGGCTCTTCGAATTCTACTTATTCCAATTTTTGCATACCTGATAGGGTTCTGTTGGTATCCTGTCATGTTGCTAGTGGGGTCTGCAGGGTTCTACATAATCACTATTAGTTTTTGGTTGCAACGATTTACAGAAACAGTCAGAACCAAGGAAGAAAGGATACAAAGAAGATTTATATTTAAGGAGAATCCTTACACAACAATACGGATGTACAGAGTAATCCGGATTAATCACATTGATTTTGACTATTCCATTGCACGCTTACTCACCCCTATCCTTATACTTGGAGATGCATTATTCATAATTGTCGCTACTTTCTGCTGTTTTAAGTTGTACAAATTAATTCCAATGCCAATATTTGCATTTATACCATTGGCAGATGTGGTTTTCATTATAATCACACTCATATTACTACCTCTGTGTGCTATTGTTAGCACAAAATCTCAAAACTTAAAAGCAGAATATCAAGGATACCACAACCCGATATTCAGAAGAGTCGTAAGAAGTTGCCACAAAATGGAAATTTATGTTGGACCGTTTTTCCCAATTCAAAGATCAACTATTCTTAGTTTCATTTCAGTTGTATCTTTGTATACCATCAATCTCATGCTCTCTGTAAACTTTTAGTTGTTTTGTACTTGATGAATAACTTAATTTACCTGTGTCTTGTATGAATAACCAATGTAAAAACTTGCAAACCGTATTCACCGCTTACCTTTGCACATTTGCTTCATATTTAATACATTTTCAAGAATTCATGCTGACATATCGCGTTTATAACATAAATGTTCGTATAATAATAATAAGCATTTTATTTCGGAGAATCATTGTTAATATTGTACATATAGTTATAGCCATTTCCATCTTAGTTTGATGGCTAGTACATTATTATATTATATAAAATAGTTGTCACATAGTTGTAATTATGATTTAACGAAGTAGTTTTTCTGTTTGAGAATATACCGAGTACATGCAAACTATTATAGTGACGGGGTTGTTTAGCAATTGGATCGAATTTGATGATTGAAGAATAGATAATCTTTTACACGAATTTTTGTCTTTGTAATTTAACTATATAGGATATATTTCTTTGAAGATAATTTATAAATAAATAAATTGTAGTTATACTTGGTGCTCGAAAACTACTTTAATATCAATTAACTTTAGCTACTGAGTATTTGAAACATTTACTGGGTTAGTTATGATATTACATATACATATATGGATCGCATACTTATAGGATTGCATTTTAAAAACGGTAATAAGGCATTACCGGTAATGTATTAGTATTAGTATTAGTAGTATTTATTGACGTTTTTTGGCCAAAGTATTTACATCAGCATTACCGGTAATGCCTAGTCAAAAACGGTAATTTTCCTAAAATTGCAGTTTTTGGGTCAAAACATTTATAAGACATATTATTAATAAATATTAAATTTACCAATTTGATTAAGCAGTTAACAGGGAATCAGAAAAGTGTCACCTCAACCTTTCACTATAGAAAATTTGGACACTACAGTCCTTTAAAGTTTAAAATTCAACTGGCTGTAAAATGGGCATTTATCACAGCAGACGATTGAATTGACACATTTCTGATTCCTCGTTAACTGCTTAATCAAACTGGTAAATTCAATATTTATTTAAAATTTATCGTATTAATGTTTTGACCTAAAAACTGAAATTACCGTTTTTGTCTAGGCATTACCGGTATTGCCTGATTACCGTTTTTGCCGGTAACATGTATAACAGGACGTACATCGACCTCAACATAATGCTATCTAATGGACAACCTTACTCAGGAGAAGTGAGGGAATATTATTGATTATAAAGTAAAGCACTCATTCATTGTACGTATGCATTGTTCGTATGCATGCTAAAACAACAATACCAATGTAGAGTTTTAAGTTTTATAGATTCACTTTATAAATATACTGTGTTATAATAAAATATAATAATAATATACATAATAAGTAATATACTACATATAAACATACTAATATAAATGTATATGGAAATTAAACCCTGTTTAATATTTAAATATGACCTTTTTTATCATTATCATACCTACTGCTACTTAACCATACAATTTTAGGACATAAAATTAATCCTGTTGTTAGGGACGCATGCTCTCAATGCTGCTGCCAATACTGCAATACTTTCATTAATTAATTATCTTTAATTAACAGTGTTTAATACATATTACTTGACTTGAATGACAAGAAGTACAATTTATTATCTTAATCTTAATTAATTAGATTCATCAGTGCCCTCTAAATATTTATTCATAATAGTCATTTATGACAAAACTATGAAAAAATTGAGAGTAAATTACGTAGTACGCATTGCGATGACAAGTATACCTATATTCCCAGGGACAGTACATTGTAGACATGGTGAAACATTATTACTTTTATATACTTGTCTGGAAGTTTTGCTTCAAATAGCAGTAAACATGCGTAAAAGAATAGAAACTTTAAACATGTGCATAATGCATGAAATGTCGTTATTAATATTATACTCAATAATTTGTTAATGTATACATGATTTATGTTACTACATAGTACATAGTAGTATAGTGAAGATAATTTATTTTAAGGCTGCGTATTTTCATTACTTTAAAGTACACAGGAAGTTCGAACCCTAACTACACTATTCATCTTTGTCAAAACAAGTATTAAGTATATTATTATGAAACATGAATATTGTACCCCTATTTTCCAAATCTTTTTGTTCAAAAAGACTGATAATGAAATTGTCACATCAAAAGGATCTATCTGCTATTCTAGATTAATTCTAATAATTTATGTAAATTAGTAGAGCTTATATAAAAACAATATATAACTTCATAGTTTGTTTATTGTAGCTAAAAGCCAATATTAAAACTAGTATAGTAATTTATAACAATAGCATCACGCATCATTAGAATGCAAATTTAAAACTTTGTTGTCGATACACAAACATATCAATACATACTAATGTTTTATGGTTAAAAATCGGATAAATAACTAACTTGGGGTGTTAATGATACTTAACTATAATAAATTCAATTTGATATATTATTTACTTTAAGCATTTCTACATAATATTTCCCTTTTGACGTATACAATTTATTGATTAAACTATTATTTAATTAACCAATTTATTCAAGATAATATTATTTGGCTATTGACACAATGCAGGCTTAAAAATAACTTATTTGCAAAAATGTTAATACTCAATTATTGCAAATGTTTAGAAATTTTGGAGTGTCTAATGATTAATTTCTAATACAAATAATTACATTGATATCCGTGGCACATAAATATGGTTTATACAACATTTTACATTATTATTATAAACATTATTATCAAATATTGGATAACTAAGAATACTAATAATTATAATTTTAGAATAGGTGTATCATTATTACAATTATACTTTACGGGAATGTGGGAATACATTTTATTTGAAATTATCCTTTAGTGTTTCATCTAATTGATAGTAAGAATTTAAATTAAGAGATGTAAAATCTGCCATACCCTTGACATAGACACCTTCGCCAGTCAAATGCAAATCTACCTTATCTGCAAATATTTTCAACTTTTCAAAATTAGCAATATCTGTAAGCGAAGACATTTGAATATCCCAAAATGCGTAAGGAGATAGGACAGAGTCTCCGTGTGAGAGTTTCCCTCTGGCTATCGTCTGATCAGTACAGCATTTATCTTTCTTTTCGAAACTATACTCCAAAGATAGATTTCCATTGGTTGTTTTGTAAAAACTTTGACCCATTCTATAATATGAATTTCCTTGATGATGCATTCGCACACTAAATCCTTGAAGAATTTTATCAATTTCACTTTGCAAACTTGCATTATGTGCCCTAAAATTAATTTCTATTGAATTAAATTTAACAGCGGATTTTTTTGGGTCTGTTTTTGTAACATCTGCTTTCAAAATGATGGGTTTCCCATCTAAAAGATTTTCAATAGCTCTTCTGTGGTTTGCATTGTCCCAAATAAAAAATGGATGCATAAATACTGAGTCGCTGATAAATTTACTTGTAAACAAATATTCGTCCTGCCCTGTTTGTATCTTAGTGTGATATGCCTCAAGTCTTAATTTAATTTTTTCAAGACGCTGCAGTACTCCACTAACTAATAATTCATAACTACTATTTGCATTTGAAATGTCAAAAATAGGAGGCATATAAAAATCATCCATGTAAAGATTAGCAAAAGGGAAAACCCATTGCTTGAAAGCGTTCATTGTCCTGTCATACTCCTCCAGTAGAATATTTGACTGGATTACCATATCAACTTTGGCTAATTTGTCAACTATTTTTGGGTCAGTGGTTACTCTCATGGATTCCGCGGAATTAATATTAGCTACATAGTCAGCTAATCGTTTTTGTTCTTGATAATTTTGAATTTTGTCATAAACGTCAACTAAAGTACTCATTCCCTCATCTAATTTCTCAATTGAATCCAGAAGTCTTTCCTGGGATTCCATTTCTTTAGTCATTCCCTTCATTTCAAGCCTTAGCTCATTAAGTGTGCTTTGTACTTTCCACCTTTGCACATCTAGGGCTACACTGGATTTGTCTCCTAGATTATTAACAACCTGATTCATATCATTCTGGACAGAATTAACCATAGGGACCATCGTTTTGTATATTTTTCTTTCATAATCTCGCCATTTTTCAATTTTGTCACCAGCTGCAACAATTTGCTTATCTAACTCTGTTAATGCAGCATCATCGGCCTTTATTTTACTATAAGAGTCTACAATTGCGTCACCAAATAACACTGCATTTTGAAATCTACCTACCATTTTGGAGTGCATTCTATTTTTCTTTTCAACCCTATCTTTGTCCTCACCTTTCAATCTCTTCTGTTTGGCTTCCAGCTTTTCCTTCAATTTATTTTGTAAGTTATGCATTTTGTCAACAGACTCGGGATCCATTGTTGCCCCCCTTGCTTGTTCAGTTTCAATATCTTTAGCAATCTCCCTCAAATCTTTATCTAGGTCTTTGTACGTGTCTGGAAAGTCGCCTATTGCTTCGCCTATCTGGGTAACCTGTTTGGAAAGCTTTCGTAAACGTAAATCTTTATCTCCTTTCAAGGTTGTGTCAACTTTAGCCAAGGAGGACTTAATAATTGGTGGTAAATTAGTCATTGGCTTAATATTTTCTGTAGCTTTACCATCAACAATAAATGTTTCAGCGGTGCCAGAAAGCGCCCCGAGAAGACCCCCAGCTGCAGCACCCCCTGGGCCTAAACAACTTGCTAGTGCGCCAACCCCTTTCAAAACCCCGAATGCTGATCTTAAAACTAATGTGTTTTGCAAAGTCTTTCGTTTCTTGACCAGAAGGTCCTTGTCAGATTTTGCATCCTTTTGCATTGCAACACTTTCAGCAACTAGCTGGACAATTCTATCGTCCATCTCCGCCATAATGGAGTCTATCCCTGCTAAAACTTCGTCGTCTATGAAATGGTGCGCCTCCTCAATTTTTTTGTCTGAATCTTTTTTGTAATCATCCCTCAATTCATTGATTATAACCAATCGTTCCTTTTTGTCTAAAGATTTTATCATACTTTCTACATGCTCCATATGTCCTACCATATCGGTAATTAAGTCTGAATCTCTAGGATGATGCATTGCTGAGAATTTACTTAAAACTCCCGTGTAGAGATATCCTAATGCCTTCTTAACTGAATTGTTTTCTTCCTTCGTCTTCCCTTTGATTGCTACAAGACTTTCAGTATACTTAGTAATCCTTTTCATAAATGAATCATAATATGGAATTAAATCCCCTTGGTTTTCATTCTTAAAAAATGCAGTTTCAAATTGCAAAAATTCATCGTATAGGAATACTATATCCTCATATTTACCTCTAATCTTGCTATTTTCGTTGATTGAACTAATGTAGCCTAGCAAATCTGATTTTTCTAAATATTTATCCTGGGATTTTAATAACTGAACTTTGTATTTATTCAAGTCTTCTGTAAAATCAACTGGGACAATTGCGTCCAATTTCTCCTGAAACTTATTGTTTGAATTATCCTGACCCGGGGAACCATTAGGGCCTGTAAGAATACATGGTATTTTCTTGAAATTGGTCCAATGAGGAAATGTGCCTAAAGTATAGTGTATTTCTGCGGAATAGTCATCCCCCGTTTTTCCACCTAAACCATTCTTCCCCCCTTTGCCTCCCCTACCTGCTTCCCCATCCTGTATTTCGATATGTGCTTCCAGTTTATCGGTTCCTTCACTTAAATCAAAAATTTCAATGGTACCCCGGTTACCTGAGTATCCTCCCGCACCGCCCTTCCCTCCATCTCCGCCCGGGCTCCCATCTTTACCCAAGAACCAAAATTGATGGACAAGGTTTGGATTTCTGACATCCCGTGTTGTATATCTAAACCTTCCCATCTTTTTAGCACTCCAGTCACTAATACTCGGGATATCGCTTTCCGCCACATTTTCTCCCACTTCCCCGTCAACCCCATCACCACCATCCTCCGCGGCGCCACCTTTACCACCTTTGGCGCTGATTGTTAACATATCGCTATTTATAAATTTTTTCCCAATGCCAAAAAATGATCCCGCGTGCCCACCTGGGAATCCCGGAGCTCCATTTACTCCTGGGCTACCTTTGCTAACACCATTGGCTGCTTTTTTAGAATCGACATCTTTCCCGTCTGTACCGTCTAGATTTATTAGCGTTTTCCCAGTAATTTCCCATTTTGGAGAAAAAATTGCTAAACTGAATCCTTTTCCCAAAAGGTCTAAGTTCCCATCTATATATACGGTATCTAGGGCATATATTTCAATTCCTCTTAGCGTTTGGTCTTTACACGTTTTATCTGTCGCTAAATTGTTATATACTTCGCTCAGTTTTACAAAATTACCTTTCACTACTAAAATATTACCCTGTTTGCAGTCTTTAACATGGGACTCTCTGAGTGTAAACTGAAGGATTTTATTAACTTCTTTGTAATTCATCTCTGAAATGACTCTATCCTTAATCTTACTAAAACTTGAAACAATATTTAAAAATTCTACACCATACTCTCCAAATTTTAGGTCTTTTTCAAATGGTTTAACATCAGGATTTATCTTATTCTTTGAGGATTGTGCATTTTGAATATTATATTCTGTTAGTTTGCGCCTCATATCAAAAAGGAATTGGTACCAGTTCATCAAACTATCCAGTTTAGTTTTAAAATCATTTAAAGGAGTTTTCCACTTATCGTTTTGCCTTCCTAAAACCTGTCCATTTAACTTATCAAGAAATTCTAAATAGCTACCTTGGGTTCTAATCTCATTTGTGTGCTTATTCAAACTAATGGGCTTGGAAAATTTCATTTCCTTAACACTAGAATCTAATTCATTTGCAAATAAAATCGGATCTGTAATAGAATTAATTTTTGTAAGGCTGTTTGCAATTAAACTAACAATTTTTTCTAATTTATTTTTAGTCATGTCTACTGAATCAGAAGAGCTTACATCAAAATCGACCCTATTACCCAAATATTCTCCAATCTCTTTCGCCAAATCTGTAATTTTGCTATTTATCCTATCACCTAGTGAAACAACATTATTTTTCGACTCTTCTGATATGCTATAGCCAAAATCACTTTCAAGCTTATCAACGTAAGTCGTCCCTGTGTCTATCATATTGTCAATTACTTTTTTCCCCTGTTGGAACAGGGGCAATTCATTTAAATTTCCACATCCTGTCGGCCTTCTGAATATTCCTATCCGTTTATATTTATCATCATCATCCTTTTCTAAAACAATATTTATAAAACTGATTGTTTTCTTATCAATATCGCTTTTGGTTTCCCTTTCCTCTAGTGTTGCTTTTGTATCAGTCAGAAAATCTGCAACTCCGGCAATTATTTTCTTGTCAGACAACTTATGATTACCGTCGTCCTGATTATGAACTTTTGTGATAACCAAAGAAATTGCATTTTTGAATTTTTCAATATCTTTTACAAAAGTAACTGCGTGTTTGACCATTTTCATGAAATCTTGTCTATCCCCCTGTCTAAGAGTAACTGAATCATGCATTACAACAAATACCATTTTTACTCTTTCAGCAGAATCAATAACCTTTTTGATAAAGTAGTTAGCAGCAATATCATAGCGATAAGACCTGGTGTCCATAAAACCGGGACAGTCGTAATATGCAGTTTGGCCATCCTCACTCATAAATAATTCGGGATATAATGTTTTAGAGTCAATCGTTTTGCGGCTAATTTTGCGGTCCCTGTCAGAAATAACGTAATTACCACCTTTTAACTCCTCCACAAATAATTGACTGTTGTCAGTCGCAATATGTTGGGTTAATGTCGTTTTTCCTGACCCTGTATTTCCTAAAAGTAAAACTATCTCTGGCTTTTCGCCTAATTTCAATGTCTTACTACCTTCTGTCAAGAGATTAAATATATTTCCTATCACATCTGATTCTACACTTTCCCTATCTGCTGAATGACCTTCCTGTTTATGATCCTCATCCCTATCTTCTGCAAAGCAGTGCACATCTTTGTTCACGTCGTCTTCTGTTTCAGGATGCAATTTTGCAAAATCTTCTAATAAAGCAATTATTGTTTCATTTTGAGGACTAATAGACTTTGCTAATTCCAGTGGAGTTTGATCAGCCTCGTTTTTCGAATAAACACTAGCTCCTCGGTGCAAAAGGGATACTAAAATTTGTGGGTAGTTTTTCAGCACAGCTAAATGAAGAATAGTGTTACCATCATGATTTTTATTTTGCACGTTTAAATCCATTCCTTCTTCCCAGCAGTCTTCAATGTCCCTCAGTCGCCTTTCCTCTGAAATCTCAGGTCTGTTTTTCGGGTGAGGTCGGTTAATATGGTAAAACATTGCTTCCAGGGCACCAGAAATTTCGTCGTCACGGCGGTGGCGTTTTAAATACAGTTCCGCATCCTGAACCTGAGCATTATCTCTGTTATCCTGTGGTTGACCAACGGAGAAATTTCCTGGTTTACTTTTCGAAAATAATCCTGAAATGTAAAATATAAATTGAGTATTTTAGAGATTTGTATTTCATGATTATCTTGTTATTCTGGATAAAATAATAAAACTGATTTTTTGGAGTTAAAATGAGAAATAATTCACATTATAAATATATACCATATTATACATTTTAGGTCAACACTTTAGTTTAGGAAAACAACAATAAATAAAATCAGTTCATTAATAATCGGATTTCTTATGAAATCAACGACCAGGTGTATTTTAGAAAACGAGGAAAAACACAAAAGTGAGTTTTTATGTGCATTAATTTGTGAAAACATAATTCAACTGCTGTCCATTGTTAAACTACCTTATTGAAAGTAAATAAAGAAAAAATAATTGAAATGTTTAACACTGACTGACTAGGCAGAATAAAATAAAATATTGAAACAATTATGCAACAATGACAATTGTGTCCTAGATGCAACAGCTAATAAATTTGCAAATTATTACAAAGAAAAATATGCAACTGGAATAATTTACCTACAATAAGTTGAGGAATTCTGCAATGCTAATACTTCCATTCCGGAGAATATGCGTTGTTAAATATATCTCCTACTATGTAATAAAAATCTAAAGATCAAATCGTTTAAAGTGCTTTCCTACATGAAAACTTTTGTGCCTAACAATATACATGTGATATAACAGTGACTTCATTATTTTTTGATTTCATACCTCCCTATTGTTCAAAATCTTCATTGCCATTTTCAATTTTGTATCTCATTGTTTTATTGTCATTTTTACTATACGCCGTAAATATATTCTACGTCCTACACATATACATACAATTGAATATTGAGAGTGAGCTCTGTGCATCGATTTCGTTCCATGATGCCACTTGTCCCATATAATTATGGGAATAGTGGTACAATGTCCAATAGTGGATTTTGGGACAACTGAGAATTTGATTTCAAATTATATTTTGAGCGATTTTTGGATAAACTACCGATTTGTCCTATTTCAGTTTTCTAATAATAGATACTGGTCTGAAAAAATACTACCTTTGACAAATTCAGAACACTAAGAGTGCTAAAGCACCGACGATATTTTTGAAGAAACATGCATCCACTTAATTATTAATATAATTTGGTTTACACTTACCATTTTCAGTAGCTGCATTGGAAGATGGTAGTGGTCCTGCTCCAGTTAAGGTTATCAACGATGAAGAAACTCCTAAGACCACTGTTAGACACGTAGTCCAGTCCATCCCAACAAAACTTCGGTTTTCAAAAAAGAAACCTATCAAGTAAGCATGTACATTTGTAATTGTTTAGTACTTATACCTAACGCAAGTGCTAAAATTGCCAGGCAATAAATTGAGTTTAAAACATATATTTATGTTGCTGGGGAAAATGGCACTCTTGACTTTCTACGATGCGTACCTGCTCAATAACCAATTAAAAGATTCCCGTTTCTCTTGGTCATAAAATAATCGTGAGTTTACTTGTAGTCAAAACACCAACTTTAGTGGTGTTGTCGTGTACTAGAAAACTTGGATAATTGGGAAAATGCTCAAAATTAAAATTTTTGACAGAATGAATACAAAATGGTATTTAGCTTTTTGGTGATAATATTTTCCACCTCTGAACTTCTAATATTACAATTATTAAAATCATTGTCCCACATTTAGATAATTTTTGAAAATAAATACAAATATTATAAATAAGTAAATATTTACTGGCTAGGTATCTAGTTTTTTAATTATTTATTTGTATAACGGCTTAATAATCAGTTCTAGTACTGTGTTACTTATTTTGTTATAAATTATATTGTAAAAGTACTCACCTATTTTAATTCAGTAGCTGATTTTCCAAACTGTAACTTGGTAAGTTGAAAATTCCAAAACACATCTAGTCACTAGTTCACACTTGACTTGGGAAATTGTAATATTATATTCCTTTATGAAATATCACCAGCGAGTAGTTTGTGACTATGTAAACGATGCTTGACACAAAATGATTGTAGGCCACGAAGTATTTGAGGCTTTTATTGTTTCTGTACATCAAAGAATTCTTGTTCCATGAAATTAAAACTGTTCATAATCTAGGGTCATTTCTCTTGAAATTTGTATCCAATGGCCGAAATAAATATTTAGGTATACATGATTCTCATTAAGGTACTTATGCAGACTGCATAATGCAGTCTATTGTGAGTCGATAGGTAGGTAGGTACCTTTTTGAGTCCATCTCTTTATTACGGAGCAAGTTAAGCTATACACCAAATATAGCTTTAAAAACGACGAGAAGGTTTCATATTAATTCATTTTTCTGAGAAGGTTGTTTTCGACAGAGAAAATGTAACTTTTAAAACCTTTAAACTTTTGTACTTCGTTATTCGTGATAATAATACCTAATGTTTTATAATGTATTTATGAGTACGATTATGGTACTGACTATACTGTACAGTGTGAAAGTCAGCAGGGCCTGGAAATTTAATAAATTTTATTTAATTATTGAGGAGCTTGCCTCCTTTATGCAAATGGTTTGTCTGTCTGTCTGTCCGTCCGTCTGTCCGGTTGGGGTGTAACTCAAAAACGGTTTGAGATATCAACTTCAAATTTTCAGGATAGCCCATTAAGGTTCCTCCGGGGACTAAGTTCAAAAATGGGGTCAATCGGGCCCACCCCCTAGGAGTTATGACCCCGCCCCCCATTTTTTAAAATTGCATAATATATTGGTAAATGAGGTATCGTTCGAAAGCTTATGACCTCAGGAATCCCTCCATGTAACAATGAGGTCAATCGGTCGACGGGTTACCGACTTAGGTCAATTTAAAACACAGTACATCCATTATGCTAATGGTGTCTGTCCTGTCGTCTGTCTGTCCGTCTCCCATTGATTATCAATGATGATCACAATGATTATCAATCAATGATAATCACAATGATACCAATAATTAGATTAGCAATGATTATCACAATGACTTTTACAATTGCAAGCTCCTCTTTTACAACGTTTACCACGGTTTTTTCCTAACACTTTACATATTAAGCATTGCCAACTAAAACCAGAATTTTCTGATAACGACATCGGGGGAATTAGAGTCTCTATTTCATTAGACCATCATATTTAACATGTTATTGTAATTTATGCAACTATCGTATAAAAATGATTTATCAACTATGGAGCCTTTAAATATATTATTGTGGTTGATATAATAATGAATCATCTGGCAAAATGCATTAGAAGTTTTGTAACGAGGTAAATTGCATGGTAATACTCTTGATTATATTTTTATTGTGATAAATCTACAATTCTTCCGACCTTTTCCATTATATTTCAACTTGAATGTGGTATGCACCCAATTCCATCGGATTTACGAAGAGATAATCTCTTCATTTTTGTAGGTTGGTTTCTTAGTAAATCGTATTAGAGTGCTATAGTGCAATCCTTATATTACAAACCCACCTGCTTGATTTTTGTATTTCTACAACGATCAATGTTCAGTTTTCACTAAAATTAGAAAATAATAGTATGTATCCAATCATGCATGCACAAGTAGTAAAAAACGAGACATTGTTTGAAAAAACCTGTTTAAGATGCATGCTAGCATATTAAAACAAACTTAAAAAGTATAATTATGATAAGCCTAAAAAAATTCCTGAAAAGAGATTTAAATCGTTTATAAATTCAAACTTCTTTGTCATTTTCATTGTTTTACTGTAAAAATTGAAATAAGTCGTATGTTTAATAATACACGAACACGAAGAGCGCTTATAATACAATTTTATTTTTAGATTTATTTAATAATCCGTTGAATATTTTGGGCATCGATGGGCTATAGAGCTCTAAAACATGTACATGTGTATTGGTATAACATATTTATATTTGATTACATACGCTACATTTGTAGATAGATACATAATACTACATCCACTCCAAATAAACCCAGAAAATGTACAATTCCAACAGTTCTGCGAAAGACACAATATTTTCACATGAGATTTGCAACGTACCTTCTTAATGGATAATGTTATATATATTATACGTTCACCAACGTAATTTAATTCCATTTGAACATTTAAAATGCCAAAGAGGATATGGCTACATTTCATACAACACAAACTTTTATTCCCAGGAAATGTTATTGATAACTTTCATTATATTATATACACCAAGGAAGGTTTCAAGCTAATTACCGAAAGGATGTAACTTAGCTATGCAAAGCAATATAACATATTTAGTACTGCCTTTCTTATGTCAACATGTAAATGTATTGACAAACAATTGCTTAGTATTGTTCCCCACAAAATAATTTCCGTAATGTATTTTGAAAACCATACAGTTTCATCCAGCAATGATATTTCATTTTGCAAACACAACAAAGTTGCCACACAATATGCAACTTTACAAACTGCGTCATTATAATAATATTAATATTCATTATCCAAGCATATCCTACTAACAAATTCACATAATTCATCTAACCATTAGCTTAGTAAAGACATTAATTCAGTAAATCTCATAATGATATTAAAATTATTCACCGATATACAAAATAAAATAGCGGAATTGTATACATTCACAAATAGGAATGGGTTCAATTGTACTAATCCGATTCCTTGACGAGTATTTCAACAAATTTACTAAATTCTTTTGTCTTCCCATTTTGGAATGGAATACAAAACAGAAGAAATTCCATATATCATCTTCAAAAATAATATATTTTTGGTTTTGTATTTGTTACACTTCTTCTTGGACACTAAACGTTTATACTATTAGGAGCCTTTTATGGCAAATATTTGAGCCGTCACTTCATGCTGGATACATCGTGGTATTCATTACCATGTCTACAGTGCTTTCTGTCGTTTTGTATGTGTACACGATTTTCCTTACTAATGGTAGACTCAATCATTTTCTCCGTATATTGGAGAGAATACTTGCAACAGAGAAATACTTAACCGGTAAAATAACAAAAATGTATAATTAGCATTATTAAAATTCATTGTTAATGGTAATGATCAAAGTAATAATAACTTAAGATTTGCACGATTTTAAAAATTTATAGAACGCTTTCTGGGCAATGCAGAAATCCGAGGCTCGATGAAACGCATGGAAAAGTATATACTTCTGGGCAAAGCAGTAATTGGCATGGTCATGGCAGTAGCATTGCTTACCGGAGTAGTTTTGGTCTCGTTTGAGTTGACTCCAACTGTGTATTTTCTGGAGACGCAATTGTCATTTATTTATTGCCTGGCTCTTCGAATTCTACTTTTTCCAATTTTTGTATACTTGGAAGGCTTCTGTTGGTATCCTATCATGTTTGTATTGGGACTTGGAGGATTCTACGTACTCACTGTTAGTTTTTGGTTGCAACGATTTACAGAAACAGTGAAAACCAATGGAGAAAAGGTGCAAAGAAAATTTATATTTAAGGAAAATCCTTACACAACAATATGGATGTACAGGGTGCTCCGGATTAATCACATTGATTTTAACTATTCAATAGCACGCTTACTCACCCCTATCCTTCTACTTAGAGATGCATTACTTATAGTTCTATGCACTTTCTGCAGTTTCAAGTTGTATAAATTAATTCCAATGCCACTATTTACATTGATACCATTGACAGATGTGGTTTTCATTATTCTCCCATTCATGTTACTACCTCTGGGTGCTATGGTTAGCATAAAATCTCAAAAGCTAATAGCGGAATATCAAGGATACGACAATCCGATATTCAGAAGAGTCGTAAGAAGTGGCCAAAAAATTGAATTTTCCATTGGACCGTTTTTCCCCTTCCAAAGATCAACTGTTAATAACTATATTTCAGCTGTAACTTTGTATACCATCAATCTCATGCTCTCTGTAGAGGTTTAATTTTTTTGTACTTGTTAATAAAAAATGTAATTTTCCTGTTTGCCTTATATGAATAGCCAGTTTACAAATTTACCTCTGCACATTTGCTACATATATTTATAAAATATTTTCAAATATTCTTGCTGACAAATAGCGTTTAAAACATAAATGTTCATATTTGTAAGTTAGCTAAGTTAGTGTCAAGTATAGGATATATTACTTCTATGGACCTAACAGGACAATGTCATATTAAATAGATTTTAGTAATACTTGGTGCTCATAAACTATTTTAATATTAATTATAGGTTTAGTTACTACATATTTGAAACATTTAGTGGATTATAATTGAACAATATCCCGGTTGCCGAAATATTTGAAAACTTTTTTGTACAAGGGAAATTATTTGAACTCAATAAATATTTGTATATTTAATGCGGATTGGTTTCTTATACTACGACCGCAGCGCATATTAAATGTATTACAGCAAGAGCATCAACATTATACATAGGGGAAGTGATCCAATATTGATTTAGAAAGTAAAGCAGGGAAATTAATTTTAAGCATACAAGCTAAAAGGTGATACCTGTGTAGAATTTTATTGGTTCACATTATAAACATACAATTAGCTATTAATAGCAGCTATTTGTCATTGGCGAAGTCGACGAGTTGAGCTTACTATAGCTTCACATCAATTTAATCATGCTGTAAGCGATATGGTAATTAATCCATATTTATTATTTAAATGTTACTTTTATATCATAATCCTACCTACTACTACTTAATATGTATCCAATTTTATCCCAAAAAATTAATCCAGTCGTTAGGATAAACTTTCAATAATACTGTCACTAAACGTATGATGAATTAACAGTGTTTAATGCATATTACACGGCATGACAAAAAGTACAATTTCTGATATAAACTTTCGATAATCTTAATTAGATTTGCCGGTGTCTTTTAAACATCTGTTAATCTTATTTAGTCATTTACAACAACCCAATGATAAATTAACAAAATGCTTCATCTTCATCCTCACGATCAAGGGCTATGCCTAATGTAATTGAAAATATAAACTTATAGTAAATACGCATATTTATTTATTCATTCAGAGACAATTTCCTTTTTCCAATTTCCCACTCCTGGTCTAATCGGTTTTTTCGGGGGAGTATTGCGGTACCTGGTAGGAGCGTGTGGTTACCATATCTACCTGCCTTGCGTTAGATGGACATATATGTCATGTATATAATTTACTTGACTTCCAATTTTTTAGTTTATACTTATTTACAGACAGCATATAATATATTTAGCATATAGAGACAGAAATATTTTGGAAGTGAA
This sequence comes from Tomocerus mixtus, assembly GCA_034694165.1. Lineage (NCBI taxonomy): Eukaryota > Metazoa > Arthropoda > Collembola > Entomobryomorpha > Tomoceridae > Tomocerus > Tomocerus mixtus. Next base: position 22,766 of record JAQFYC010002156.1, read on the forward strand.
AAAGGAAAAAATGGTTTCGGTTGACCAAATTCACCCTTCACGCGATGAATAAAACAGTCTTGAATTCCACGCTACGCACTTATTTGCAACTTGAGCAGCTGGAGCAACCGTAATTGATTGTGGTAAGGTTTTAGTAGTTTTAAATTAGCCATAGAGCTACCTATTAACTAGCATTACATCATTGGCATTCTTGAGCATGAGAATTAGGTATTACTTTAAAAAATATTAATAATAGGTTGACAGCTCCAAACGGGGAACAATACTTTATGCATGTTTGGCGGTTAATAAAATATTATCTTAAATTAAATATTTATAATTTAACAACCGGAATTTTAATAGGTATTATGTGATTGTATCCTGGTATACTTAAAGTTTCCAACATTAAATTTATTCGATTTTAAATTACTCTTCGTTTGAAGGTTTGTAAGGTCCTATTTTGGACTTACATTACTCAAAGGCTCTGTATGCATAAAAGGTAAAATACACAAACAATGCATGAAGGTACATAAACACAACTTTATCTTGGGCTCACTAGGTAGATATGATAATTTAGTTTAACTACGATAATAGCAAATGCTTCTAATTTAATTTCCTATGCATCCTACCTAATTAGAATTATAAGATTATGCAGCCGCCTTGTTGTCGATTCAATATCCGCCCGTTTCGTTCCTTTGAACTAAACCCAAGTTTAAGCTAAAGGTTAAACCGAGGTGATATAAGGAACGGGACAGACAAAAATCGAACATTCAATTCACATTACATTTGTTCACTTCAATCAAGTAACATACCATTTTTGATTCAGTTTTACACATAATAAGCTGTCCTGCATTTACACACAGTCCAGCTCATTATTTAGTTTTATAAATTCTCGTCTTTCTCTTTCAACGGGTCTAAACCTAAACACTTAGCCCCGGCAAACTAAAAGCGTAAAAGTCACTTTTATTTAACAGTTATACTTTACCTATAAAAAGTACGTTGTTTCAAGAGTGAAGCTGCAACTTCAACTTTGTCCGAGACTACTCCAAGGGAATGAAGGAAACTCCACTTAAGGTTCCAGGATCATAATAAAACCAGGTTCCAAAATAAACTAATAAAATATTCCCCCTTATTTTATAAGCTTTGCTCTTAAAGTCAAGCCAAATTATTTACTCTACAATTACATGTCGAGTCATAAAATTCTGCTTTACTCTATGGTCAAGCAATGCCCCATCACACGGGCTTTTTGTGCACTAGCTGACATCTTAAGAATTTCCTCTTCTTAATTTACTTAAAAACTAACTCGCGATACAAACACGGATTCCCTGTACTTACAGGCTCCCTAGAAAGCATCATTTCATCAAAATTACTAACCCAAGCATAAATCACTTTACATTTTATATTGCATAATAATTTAATTACTATAATATTAGCTAATCCTAATTCGAGAAATCAGATCAGAGTCTATTCATATTTTTAGTGGATTAAGCCATCCCTCATTGGGTAATTCTCTCTCGGTTTTGTTAACGTTATTCCTATAAACCTAAATCACTTTGCGTAAAAACAAGCATAATAAAATTTTTCTGCGTCTTCACTTTGTGCATAATTTAGGGAGTAATCACAACTAAGTAGAAATAAGAATATAAAAGAACCTAGCCAGATTTCCTAAATCTGAAGTTTTATCAGCAGTTTCCCTAATCCGTACTCTATTCCCTACCTACATCAAGCACTATTATTTAGTTAAATAATTATTATACCAAATTATTATTTTATCTTTCCTATCCCTCTTATAATTCGAAAGAAACCCCTGATATGTTTTGTAAAGCTGACAAACACATTAAGTATAAGGTTTGTATTTTGCAAATATTCGATACTGAATATACCTACATACTATAATACGTAGTTGCTAACAAAAGTTTTGCTTGAGATTTGCAACGTACCTTCTCAATGGATAATAAATATAATACATGTTATAGGTTCAACAAAACAATTTAATTCAATTTAACATTTAAAATTATTTAAAGGCCACACATGACCTAAGGTTAAACTCATACTACATGCACAAACTCTTATTACCAGAAAATGTTATTGATAACTTTCATCATATTATATATACCAATGGAGGATTCAAGCCAATCCCTGAAGTGAAGTAATGTATGTAAGTATGCAAAGCATTATAAAAGCAAATGCTGTCTTTTTAATGTGCACATGTTACTAGATTGATTCAGTTCTCCACAAAATAATTTCCAATTATGATTGTTGAAAGCAATAGTTTCATTTAGTAAGGATATTTCATTTTACTAATGCAAGTTTACAAACTGAGTTTTTGTAATGATATTAATGCTCACAACCACTCAAGTATATTCTACAACTGTTTCAAATAAATTCACATATTTCTTCTGACCGTAAGCTTAGTAACACAATCATTCAACCCGCAATAATATTAAAAGTATTCACTGAAATACAAACTAAAAGTACTGAATTGTATACATTCACAATAGGAATGGGTTCAATTGTACTAATCCGATTCCTTGACGAGTATTTCAACAAATTTACTAAATTCTTTCGTATTCCCTTTTTGGAATGGAATACAAAACAGAAAAAATTTCAGATTTCTTGTTCAAAAATAATATATTATTGGTTTTGTAGTTGGTACGCTTTTGGTTGGTTGTTCAACGGTTATACCATTTGGAGTCTTTTATGGCAAATATTTGAACCTTCACTTCACGCTGGATACATCGTGGTATTCATTACCATTTCTACAATTCTGTCTGCCGTTTTGTACCTGTGCACGATTTTGATTACTAGCGGTAGACTCAACCATTTCCTCCGTATATTAGACAGAATATTTGCAATTGATAAATACTTTACTGGTAAAATTACACAATTTGCATTTATGGGAAATAACATTCGAAATGTTTAATTAGTATTATTAACATTCATTGTTAATTGTAATGATCACAGTAATAATAACTTAAAAATTTACATGATTTTATAAATTGTAGAACACTTTCTGTGTAACGCGGAAATCCGAGAATCAATGAAACGCATGGAAAAGTATATACTTCTGGGCAAAGCAGTTATTGTCATGGTCACTGCTTCATCATTGCTTGCTGGAATAGTTATGGTATCGTTGGAGCTGACTCCAATTGTATTTTTCCTGGAGACGCATTTGTCATCTATTGATTGCCTGGCTCTTCGAATTCTACTTACTCCATTTTTTGCATACGGGGCAGGCTTCTGTTGGTATTCTATCATGTTTGTATTGGGACTTGGAGGATTCTACGTACTCAATGTCAGTTTTTGGTTGCAACGATTTACAGAAACAGTCAAAATCAAGGGAGAAAAGGCGCAAAGAAAATTTATATTTAAGGAGAATCCTTACACAACAATACGGTTGTACAGGGTGCTCCGGTTTAATCACATTGATTTTGACTATTCAATAGCACGCTTACTCACCCCTATTCTAATATTTGCAGATGCATCACTTATAGTTCTATGCACTTTCTGCAGTTTCAAGTTGTATAAATTAATTCCAATGCCACTATTTACATTGATACCATTGACAGATGTGGTTTTCATTATACTCCCATTCATATTACTACCTCTGGCCTCTGGGTGCTAGTGTTAGCATAAAATCTCAAAAGCTAATAGCAGAATATCTAGGATACCACAATCCGATGTTCAGAAGAGTCGTAAGAAGTTGCCACAAAATTGAATTTTCCATTTGACCGTTTTTCCAATTCCAAAGATCAACTGTACTTAGCTTCATTTCAGTTGTATCTTTGTATACCATCAATCTCATGCTCTCTGTAGAATTTTAAATTTTTCGCACTTGCTGTTAATTTACCTGTGTGCCTTGTACGAATACTCAGTTTACAAACTTGCAAACCAAGTTCACTACTGACCTTTGCACATTTGCTACATTTATAACACATTTTATAACAAATATTCTTGGTGACATATCGAGTTTAAAACATATATGTTCATATATAAGTTAGCGTCATGTATAAAATGTATTTCTTTGCAAACAGACAATGTCATATTAATAAATTGTAGTTATGCTCGGTACTCATAATCTTCTTTAATATTAGTTAATTTTAGCTACTGAGTATTTGAAACATTTAGTGGGTTATGAAATTGGACAATATCCGAGTACCGAAACATTTGAGAACAATGTAGACAAAAGTCCGGTCCGGCCATGGATACCACGTGTAATCGAGCGAGCACTGTCTGTACTAACTCAATCTCTTCGATAGCCGTTTAACACTTTCCTAACTTTGTACTAATGTTCGAAGGACCAGCTTTAAACAACAATGACAATGCTGCTTAAAACACTATACCAATATGCTGACTGCACAATCTATAATGAGCTACAAAGTCTTATGAGTATATGTATGAACTCCTAAAACTGAGATACCTATGATGCAAACTTTTCCTATTATGAATGGTGCAAGTTAAGGATATCTTCAAAAATATATATTTTTCTATTTCTATATATTTTATTAGGAGACACGCAAAATTACTTGTATACAAATCAAAAGACAAATTGTCACTGACTAAAATCAATCAAATTTACAACCATATAACCATATTTTTACAATTAATCAAATACTTAAATAATAACTATAATAACTATAACTTAATAATACAATATATTCAAATACTTAAATAATAACTCTTACATAATACAATACATTCAAATACACATAATTCCATTTAACCTTACATTCACACAAATACCATAATACCACTTATAATTTAGGATTTCACTCTAAGTATTAAATATTTATATATTATCCAATACGATATTATTTTAGATACTATAACAATAATAATCAAACTAACCTATAACATCAATATTTATATTATATCGGATATCGTATTTTATCCGATAATATTCCGATATTCGCTAAACTAAATATTCTTAACAATAATAATGCATAATATCGGATATCGTATTATATCTGATAATAATACGATATTACAAACTATTCTATTTCTGCTCTACATA
>JAQFYC010002157.1:0-27754 GCA_034694165.1 Tomocerus mixtus
GATATCACTTGCGATATGTAGGTAAAGCTATACTGACAGTAGAGTAATAAGTAATAAAATGACATTTATATTCTCATATGTGCAGTTAGTATTTCGTCTACCCTGCACGGATCGAAGGGACAAGCATCACCAGCTTAACTCTTTCGAGCAAAGGGTTGTTTTAAGCTAAGCAGCTTAGTCGTACAATCATACAATCCCCTAGGTACCTATATTTTACTAAGTAAGGGTACGAAGTTAAGAAAGCCCTTAGCACAGAGTTAATTTTAGTTAATCCGCTTATCACAATACCTTTCTATAATGTGCACGGCCGTGTTCGAGTGTTAGTAAAGGAGTAATATGGGGCTCTAATGTCTGTGCGGATTTAAAGTAGTGCGTCTAACATGTCCGCTGGGCTAAGAATCCATGCAATCGTTATCTCCTGTTGTATTGTATTTTGTATTGTATTGGAGTCGAGAGACTCACTTTCATTTCTGTAGATACCTACTCTACTCCCTACCTTACATTACATTACATTAGTTTACCTGGCCAAGCCAAGCCATGCCAGACATTTAAAAGATATTATATTATGTGTGTACCATACATGAGCTAGTATTCTTTTGAGCTTTGTACATAAGTATAATAGTTCCTAGTCCTAATAATTGTAAGAGTCTTGGTCGCACGTCCGTAGTTGTAATGCTCCTTACATTAAAATGAGACGAGAGAGAAATCAAAGGTTGTTTCCATGTATTCTATTGTGTTTGGCTGTGTATCCCTATGTAGAGACTAAATGTAAATGGTAAATGTTAAATGCATGTAATATAAGTAAAGAGTTTATTTAGCTGGCTAGCGTTAGCACACCTTCGTCTGTCTCCTTTACAGTTTACAGGATTTGAGTATAGCATCAGTCAACGGCGAGAAGTAACCGTGTGAGGTTCATTTTCGTTGATTCGAAAATTAATTGCAATTATACCTACACTATTTAAATAAAGTGTGTGTTTACACTTTGCACCTGTAGCCATAGGCATAGGAATAGGCACTTGATTATTGTAATTGTATTTACAAGAGTTAAAGAAGAAGACGAAGGCATCTACCAACTTCACATCGCACGTCGAGCTCTGCTGCATCTTTTTTGTCATCTGCATTTTCTTAAATCCATTGTGACTCAGTGTTAGTGTGTTATTCTTGTGTCTTAAGCTCAATATTGGAGCAGTTTGAGCAGTCACTCAACTTGCATTGTCATTTTATCATTTTACTGTTTTCCACTTTTTCTAGGTCAGCTAAAACTACAAGCATCTCCAAAATAAGTATTTACTTACATAGAGGAGAATTTCTTCTTGTCTGTAACTAAATACAGATATGCATGCATTATTAATAGGATTACTATTATAGTAGTAGTCATAAACTGTGTGACAACGAGAACGAGAGTGTTAAGTTGTCCTGTCCATCCCTTTTGTATACACAATGCTCTATATTTTACATAAACGTACATAATTATAGCCACGAAGATCTTATCTGGGCAATTCTACATATAAACATACAAAGTGAGATACAAGCAAAACAGCGTAGGTGGATAAGAATAAGAAGAGGTGAGCGTTTTTATCACAGTGAGTGCACCTCGTGTCAAGAAGACAAGAAAAATATCTTTGATAGATAACTTATTGTACATAATATTAGAAAAAACTCGTTTTCCTTTGCATCATTTGCATATGCATGCATTCTAAGCATATGCCCTACAAGTATATGTGGAAGGAAAAATGCACGCAACAACTTAAGGAAGGACCACGAAGAATTTACATATAATGAAGAATGAAAGAAAACAAAAGTGAATCTGAATTTGGAAGTGGGTGTAGGTATTTCCTTTTGGTTACGAGGGTACCTAAGTAAATATTACTAGTTTGTGCTGCGGCGTGGCTATAAAGTTTTTATTTGGTTGAATAACTCTCCCCTATTATAAGCTCAGTAAGTCAGATCAGTTTGCAAGAGTGAATTGGAAAGATTTTCTTAAATATTGGTGACAAGAATGAATATATTTTTTCTGAAGCATTTTACGTGTTTTTTCCAAAATGAAAACTATTTATTTTTGTACTAGGTACATACAGATAGTTACTTAAATGCTTAGGATGATGTTAAAATGGTTTCTCTGAGGGTCTTATAGTTTTAACCCTTCTGAAGTGAACTGAACTGAAGATGGGATTGGGATTTGTTTACTTTGCGTATGAAGAAAAGTAAAAGTGATGGCTAATAGAGTATGACGGACGGGACACAAAGTTACAAAGCTATTTTTAAAACAACAATGACTGTGACGAAAAAGGAAAAGTTTCCTCGTGTGATTTGTGAGATTGGCTGCATTAGTAGAGTGATAAGTGTGTTTGCCGTGTGTGTACTCCTTGTACCGGCAATTCTTGGACAGGGATATGGATTTAGACAGTTTCATCATCAACCTCAGGGTCCACTACCGCCGGGATTTTCATATGGTATTTAGATATTTTTATATTATGTAAGATGGATTATTTAAGTATTTAACATACAGATTGTCATATTATGCTGCTTAAATATGATAGGAAGAATACATACAGAACAGAATGTAAAAACAAATTCTCATTTCGTGGTAGAACCCATATAATACGTACATTTCTATCTTCAATCTGCACCCGTACTCCTACGCCTAGAATACCGGGTGGTTGCCAAAAATGCAAATTATAGTATTCCTGTTTAAATGTATTGCTTACAGTAAAAAACATGAGCATTCATAAAAATTGAAAAGTAAATGGTAGATACAATGACTAATGCATTCTCAATACATTATTACAGGAGAAGCTCAAGCTACCTACTATGAAAATTGAACCAATGTTAATAAATTGCAATAGTTCAAAATAATATTAGGCATGAATACTTTATTGTAAATTATTTTTTCCCAAGATAAAAAAAACACTAGCGAACAAGCTACGTTGTGTAACATATAGTCCCTATGCATGAATCTTTTCGGAGGAAAATTGCATAAACCCGGGGGATATTGTTGTACATACTTTGAGTTCGGTCACGCACTAACAATGGACGATATTCTAACTAAAAGATGTGTAGGGAAGGGGAAGATGTGATGTGATGCCTTAATTGACCAAACATACATATTTTTAAACATAATAATATATAATACTTAATATTTCATTTAATTAAGAATGCAGTATTGCTTAACTTGATGCTTTAAGTTATGAAATAGGTAAACAATCTTAGAATTCCAAGTTAATTTCCCCAGAGAGAGAATGTAGAATATAGGAATTATGTATGCACAATATAGATAATTATTTTTGATGATCCATATATAACCACTTAATTTTTCCAGCTTTTCCAATGGGAATGATGGATCCTGTTCCTGGTCCGGGTCCATATTATGCAAGCCCTCCCCAGCAGTTCCAGTTTCAGCAGCGCCAGTCTTTTCCTCCACAAAGGCAGAGTTCCATGCAAATGCAACATCCACGACATTTCTCTCTACCGAAGATTGGACGTGTTACAGAAACACTTGGAGCATTAGGAACTCTAGCCCGTCACTTCCTGACAAAGTCAACCCCCTTAATAATGAACGCCGCAAGCGGAGAGAGCAAAAATGATTCTGAAGAAAAGGGTGACGAGTTACAAGTGGCCGAAACGCAGCATCATAAGATTCAATCTTCTCCAGGAACAACGGTGGAGCTGAAGCCAGAAAATGAAGAGGAGTTAAAGAAAGCTTTATACACATTGGGAAGAAACGTCCTTGGGAAGGTAACGGTTTACTTTTTGCGAATATCATGCTGTGTTGATGAATGGGAGAATTGCCAATCTAATAAGCATATTTTTCCGTTAAGAATGTTACAGACAGTTTAGTTCCCGTTGTGCAAACAGTTAATCAAATGGGAAAATTCCTGCCTCCGCTGATTTATCGTGACGGGAGAATTATTCTTGGAATAGGGAATGCAACAAAGGATGGAGGAGCTATCAAGGATGTCGTATGCACAACTCCAGGAGGAAACTCGGGAAAATGCCTGGATATTTCCGGGTGTCCGTCTTTACTGCTAGATTTGCAAAAACTTAGGAAATCTATTTGCTTCAAAGCATTATTTGTCCCCGGGGTGTGTTGTCCGGATAATCCAGATGCCCCTAGTAGAATCACAACAACTACAACTCCAAGACCAACTAGGCCTAACTTCCCCATAATTACTGCAGGAACTACGAAGAGGCCCGGTTTAGGTGGAGGATCTTCTCTTCCCAGTTATGATAAGTGCGGAAGAGCTGAAACACCTAGTTTCCGGATAGTTGGAGGTTAATTTTCTTATCATGACGCAATTATTTAATTTCCGTAATATTTTTGCAACAAATTATTGTCCAAATTCAGGAGAAAAATCTACACCGGGAATGTGGCCATGGATGGCAGCAATATTCCTTCATGGACCAAAAGGAACTGAATTTTGGTGTGGGGGAACCCTGATCTCGAAAAGACAAATTCTAACTGCATCCCATTGCACGAAAGATTCTAAACAAAAATCGTAAAATGATATTTTAAAAAACAATGAAAAATTGAGAATTTATTCCTTAAACAATGCTTTGTAAATTGGCTGACATTTTTGGGATTTTCTTTTTTATGCAGATTTAGTCCACGCCAATTTACTGTTAGATTGGGAGACTACGACCTTTTGAAAACGGATGACCCATCCTCCCCTGAAAGTTATCGTGTTGTCAAAATCACAGCACATCCAGAATTTAATGGAAATGGGTTTTACAACGACATTGCACTTTTGGAATTAGATAGGGATGTGGAATACAATCGTTTCATTTCACCAATTTGTCTTCCAACAGCAAGAAACAAGTATAATAATTTTGTGGGGACGCAACCCACGGTAATAGGATGGGGGACGAATAAATATGGAGGAAGGGAGCATAATGCTTTGCAAGAAGTTAAACTTCCCGTTTGGTCCAATACGGAGTGTGACCGAGCTTATTTCCAACCCATCACTGATATATTTTTATGCGCTGGATTGCGGGAAGGTAAAAAATTAAATAAAAATTTTAATTTTTTATATATTTTTTTAAAAATTAAAAAAAAATTAAAAGTTTTACTTTTATATTTTTTAAAAATTTTAGAATTTTAGAATTCTAATTTTTGTATTACATTTTTTATAGGTGGTAAAGACGCTTGCCAGGTAATGAACAGCTATAATTGTTAATGTTTCTTAAAAGTTTCTTAATTACCACAACCTATAATAATATTGAATGTATTGCACACAAATTGCTAATTTTGTTTTTGGTTTTTTGCATCGTAGGGCGACTCTGGAGGTAAAATAACACAAACTTTTTACATTTTTTAAATAATAATAATCAATTTAGATGAAAATTTTAAGTAATGGCTATGTAATACTAATTACTTTGCTCCAGGACCTTTAATGCTTGACTTAGAAGGACGCTGGGTTCAAATTGGGATAGTGTCTTTTGGGAATCGGTGTGCCGAGCCTGGGTAAGCTATTTCAGAAATATTAAGTAAAGTAAATTAATCTGGTGCCGATTCACCAATTAGTAAATAAATAAAATAATTCCTATCTAAGGTATCCTGGAGTATATACAAGAATTACACAATTTATGGACTGGATTAACGACAATGCCATTTAGTTCAGGTAGGAATATTTAGCAACGAAAGTATTTTATAATTTTTTTATTCTAACTTATAAACACATGTCAAATAAAAATACATTTGTAGAAAAATGAGTCCTTTCTGTAGTACGTGCTGTACATCCATGCATCTCAAGGGTTTGTAAACCAAAATTATATCAATATCAATGCAAAAACAAACATTTTAGGGTTTTAAAGGTTTGTACGATTCTTCTCATCAGATCGCACATTTACACTAATATTAATATTCAACAGATAAGAGTGGTAACTTAAAATTATAGAATTTAAGATGTTAATTCCCTTACGAATTTACACACTTGGAACAAACAATCTTTTTTGAAGAAAATGACATAAACCCCGGGGAATTTGTTGTGCTTTGAGCTCCATCACGATTCATAACATTCTCACTAACAATTGTGTAGCGAAGGCTCATACGGTTACAACGGAAGCAACATTTGCAAGCATTAAAATAGTCTTTTATAAGTTTGGGCGTCTCCTCCGGAATGACTACATGTGTACTTCGATTTCTGGAAAACAAAACCCTTATTAAAAGCTTATAAAATTAATAAAACATAAACAGAGTTAGGTTATAAATAATGGTAGTGAACTGTGAGGTAATGTTGTTACCGACTAAAGTTCAAAGTAGTAATAGTTTCAGTCGCCAGCTCGAAGAGAGTGGGAAAATCTGATAATTTGAAGCTTTTTTGTGCATTTTTGTTTGAATTGATATTTGTAAAGCAATTATCCGATATATCCAATTCGTTTAGCTTTAGAGCACAAACAGTAATAGGCACGAAGTCTAGGCGATTAGCGTTTACCTTCAGAGTCCTATGAATTGAATTATTTCAAAGTTCATTTAAATGGATTTTCTTCATGTATATGTGGAAATTAGTAAAAAAAATTGAAATAGAAAATCACTCACAATAGACTTTTGAGTTTATTTAAATTATACGGAAGAACATGCAGCTGATTGCGAGATACATCCAAAGTGGACAGCTTTTTGAGTTGGAGAATTGAAGAAGGGAGCGTTTTTAACTAAAAGATAGTAAATTAGCAACCATTGCATATGAAGTAACATAACCATTTTACTGTTTGTATCTATAATATAGTATATAAATCGTTTAAATAATAGTATATTAGCTAATTACTTTATTTTCATTTAATTGAAGAGAAGTTAAATTCTCAAATGGCTTTGCTAAGAACAAATCATCCGGTATTACTTCGATCTCATTGTTTGACAACACTAATTTCACCAAAGAAGACGTAAGTCGACGAAGCTAAAAATATAATTATGGTATCAGATTAAAAGCGTTTTCATTGTTAATTTTTTAAGCTAAAATACGTACTTATTGACGAGGTGTGTATAGTAATATATAATATTCACTGTGTTCTTACCGGTTCAATTGAACTTATACAGTTGCAACTTAAAACAAGTGTAGCCAGGTGGCTTAGCGGGAGAATTCTAGGATCAATTTTCTTCAGCTGAATATTACGTATCACAACACTGTCGACCCGAGGTGGGAATTCCTTAGGATAATTTTTTCTATCGTGGCAATTAATTGCTTGATTATTTGGCATACGGAGAGTTTTCTTTATGGCGGAGACTTCTATTTTAGATATTGACATTTGCTCATGCTTTCGTTTAACTCCACGATTTATTCCCAAATTATTTCTGGAGCTAGGACCAAGCTGCGATGCTTCATTGGTTTCGTTGCCACAAGCTAACTGACTATTTCCTCCGACAGCAGAAGACACATTCACAGGGGATTTTATATACTCGACAAGCTGATTATGGAATTTCACCAATTGTTCCGGATCGCAGTTACGCATCATGATATTTACAGATGGCTCATTCATTTCAATAGTTAGCATCCCCTCTGATATGAATTTCGTCCTTAGGTTCTGAATATTTGAAACCTAAGGTATAAAGGAACAAAAATCATAAATTACACATATATAATTCCTTATTTCATCTTTATCAAAAATCATAAAATATAACTACCTGCCAACTTTGCTTCATAATTAGAATTAATTTTAAAACAACTGGCTTACATCGTAACGCTGTCCATTAGCATCCTTAATTGTAGAAACCAAAATCTGCACCAGTCCGCCAGGAATCTTTCTTAATTGGACAACTCCTTTCAGAGCTTTTAAAGTCCCGTTTTGTCCATTCAGTACAGCCAGGCGATTTAGCAACTGCATCGAACATTGTAGTCTCATTTTTGGACAGGGAGTTCTAGAATCATAATATTAAGCTATTAAGTTTTTTCTTCAATTTAATTCGAGCATGGTATTTGGTATCTATAATCCAGTCTCCAGTCCCGAGAAAGATATTGTAACTTGCATGATATATTATGTGATAAAAATTTATATTTACATACAGAACTAAAAAATTTAAAGCATGTTTACACTTTAATCTAATCGTACAAACCTTTTACGTGTGTAGTCCTTCTTTTGAATTGTTTAGAATAAAATTAGTTTCAAAATTTGGAATATTTAAGAGTAGCAGTAGGCAAGCTTCTTCGAAATTCTTAATAATTTTCAAAATCCTGACGTTTTCAGCCGTCGGTAGCTTTTTGGCGTTTTTTTATTCGTAGTCTTTCTTTTGCATTCTGTACTTTTGTTTGCGTAGTGTAGTAGTGTCAGTGTTACAGATAGACAGAACAAAAATTATTTTCGCGGTTTACAATTTGAATTAAGCTCCAACAATTTAACATTGTCTACTGCAGCTATAAGGGCACAGGACAGAGCCAAGTGTGCCAAACTTTGTATAAATGTGTGCATTTGTGTGAGTGTGCAATGCGAAATGATACTTGTGAAAAAATAAGCATGCAGATGAATGAAAATATATGTATGAATTCCGAATTCCGACTAATGCAGACCCAGTTTTCTCCAGGAATGATTAAATGATGACGAATGTAACTTTATACTGCAAAATGTAAGAATAGGGGACATACAGCTAAACTACGTTACACATGGCATAACAGCAAAAGTTTATGATTTCAACTTCATCAAATGAACTACTATACTACATATTATACTATACCAAACATAACACATTATTAAAATACTCACATTACATTTATTCTATTATTTACAATTTTCATGATAATATATTATAACTTTGGATACATTCTATTCAATCTTTACTAATGTTAGTCTAGGTACTTCTCACAATTAAATCAGTTTCACGAGTTGCCTTATTTGTTACGGCCTAAAATACTACAGTCAACGGATAAACCAATAAGTCAAAGGACACGTAATTAGGTTACTAGCTATCGTTGGTAGATTTTCACATTTAGGTATTACACGCTACTACATAATATGCATCATTATATTAATTGGATTGACTACAAATTAATTATGTTTCAGTAATTTCAAACTAGATTAGTTACATTAATAAGATTCGTTTTAACCACAGTACCACAGATGTTAATTTTTATCAATTGCAGTAGGACTATAACTGGTAAATCTTGATCGCAATCTCGGTTCGCTTATGCCAGCGTCTACCTCACTTAACCCAGTTGCTGAGTAATCCCTAAAAATTGAAACAAAAATTTGCCACATTATATATTTGTGGAAGGTATCTTATTTAGTTGTGTTTTGTAGCAAACAAATTGCGTTCTATAATCTTTTAAAGGAAAATAATTAAATTCCAAGTCCAAGCATCCCTGCATTACAGTACAGTAAAATGAGAAACAATTTAAAATGAATGTTGAGGACACCTTTGAAGGTCAGTTGGTGTCCTTCTGCTGTGAGCATCATAAGTTCTATGCATATTGATATTGGAAGGCTCGGACCTGGATTGATGGACAGTCGGAGTTACGTGCATTCCAGATACAGGAGTGACCGGCTTAACAATTGTTGCTACATTATTTGAATTTTGGCCAAATGGCGACCTTTCTAAAACAATTTTCACTGTTCGAATCAGCAGCATTTGCAATCCATACTGCAAGACCAGTGCCCCGAAGCCTTTGTAAAGGCCAGAGAATCCTTCTTCGTCTACAGTTGTTCGCACGCAATCTAACACTCCTCCGTATGATGTTAGAATTGGCGTCACCTCAATGCCAGAATCTAGGTTATCTATTATTGTTCTAGTTCCTTGTAAGTGCAACCTGCAATACAAAAAAGAAATTCTTCGCGTATAAATTTTTCAAATCAAAATTATGAAACAGATAGTATTAATTAAATAGTAAACAATTATACTTACCTGTGGAGTATTGTTTCTAATGGGAAAAGAATAATATCAGCAACCATACTGCCAATTAGTGAAGCGGTCATTTCCATGTAGTACGAAACACTTGTATCTTTTGACAAAGCTCCCTATTACACATTCACACAACATAATGGCTGGTGTTACTTGTATTTTGGTCATTGATTGCTGTTCAGCAGCATAGAAATATTTGTTTCAAAGAATATTTGACTGACATTTATACAAACCTGTTTTCGTTCTTTGCTCTCACGAACCCTTTTGATGGTGGACAATGAAACCGATTTAATACCAGAGTAAATTAGGTAAAATAGAATTCCATGGGCTACTGTAGGAACAATAAGAACATGTAGAGGTACTTGTCGCCCAGTGCTTGGCCAAGATAAAAGCCTCCACAGCCCTTCTCGAAAAACGTCAAAAAAACCGGCTGTTTCACTTGCAACTTCACTCTGGACTGTTTCCACTAAACTTGCCGAATAAAATGGTGTGATGACAGCTACACTTAATCTACAAATTATATCACGTTATTTGAGGTGTTTGAATTCCATGATAGTAGAAGATACACAAAAGCGATATAGTTTTATAAAAAAAACTTACGACTTGAGAAATACATGCTGCACAAATGCTTTAAGAGTGCTGTGACGATTTATTTCTCTGTGAAATAGAAAATTACATTTTACTTCACTTATTTTACTTCCTTAGAAAGTAAATATGGAATTAACGCAAATAAGATACGGTTGCTAAAAATCATACTTTGGCCAAGAAAACGCTTTTGATGTTACGTCTTCGGCAGCTAGGCCCATTCCTCTTACAAGCAAACTGCTCCCTAATCCTTTCCACATAACTCCGACGCCTTGACGTTGACATATTTGAAACATTGGGTTAATTAACGTGACTGGAAACAAATGATATCTAGTCGACATAACATGGACCTGAGGAAAGTAGAGTAAAATAAATTAAGCAACTTTCATTACAATAACGCGTCATGCTAGTTAGCATTATTAGAAATGGGCAAAGGGCTACTAGACTAAATAGTCTAGCAGTATTTACATACTTGACATTGTCTTCTCAATCCAATGAAGGGATGTCTTAAAAGATTTTCCATTATAACACCTAACAGTCCAACTCCTCTGGCAGTGTAGTTTTTAATGTTTGGGTCTGAATGGAAAAGAAAAGTTATATTAGTGCTTGTTATATATATGTATAGGTAGGTTCGGAATAAAAAGTATAAAATGTGATAAAAATTAGTGCATTCAAATAAATAAAATAGAAAATAATAAGAGTACCATCAGGCGCATCGGGAGACGAAACAGGGGTGGACAAGTTTATACTCCTTGGGGACAAATTGTGATCTCCACCCGCAGAACTGATACTACCCGGTTCATAATATCCAAATTGACTGTTGTAAATATCCCGACTCCTTGTACCATGAGTAAAACTAAAATCGTCAGATGGTGGAGTATTAAATTCGCTTCCCCCTGGAACTGTTTCAACAGCAACTCCTCCGTAATCAAAAGTTGCAAATCCTCGACTTTGGAAATTTCTGTAATCGCTTATGCCAGCCATGTTGCGCCTTCTTGGTGGATAGTTTTCAATTGTGACGTCCTGCCGAAAATCTTCGAGGTCCAAAAAGCTTATACGTTCCCCGCGTGGTAATTCTGTTGGATTATTCTCCTCCTCAACAACTTCTACTTCATCTTCGTTTTCGGATGAGTAGTAGGAGTTGCTGTAATCGTCAAAAAATCCGTAAATTTTGTTTGCAGGATTGGGCCTCTCGAAAATACTAAAAATCATAATAATGTGCAAATAAATAAAAAATAAAACTACAAGATCCTAAAATCCTTACCAGTTTCTTGCACAATATGTACAAAGTGGAATGGGCATGCTTATAGTTATCAGTTATACAATCAATCTATTATTTATAGATATGATTTTAAAAAACTATATCTTCTAATAATGTAATAATAATAATACTGAAAAAAATACTGTACACTTAAAAATTAGAAGATATTAAAAAAGCAATAAATATTACAACTTTTAAAACTTACAAGATTGGTCACTTTTGTGGAATGAACGAAGAGCACGTTCGGAAAGAAACACTTTTGTTTTTGGTTGAAGAATCGTTAGCTGGATAATAAAAGTAATGGTGACTATTTTGAATTCCTGGAAGTTTACAAAAAGAGGTCCAAATGGCAATGTAATTGATTTGAGCTATTGAATGAAGAATATTTTTAGGTACTTTATTTATTTCACTTTTCCTTTTAGTTTTCCCTACCTAACCTACTAAACCTACTTTCCCTGAGTTGCGACAGTTGCGAGATCGATGAGAACAGGGCAGCTTTTAGCTCCATGGTGGACTTTCCCTTTCTAAGATTCACAGATAATTCTCGTTCCCTGGAAGAAAGCAAATTTTCTAAATTATGCTTTCTATGAAAGTGAAAGTATGTCCAGAAACTATAGTTTTAGTATTGTGGGAGTTAGTACGTTTATTACGACAAAAATGTTTATTTTGAGAAAATGTGCATTATTATATACAATAAGGTCATAATTATAATTAATATCTAGATTAGCCTTCTCATAGGAAGAAATCTGATTGGCCAAAATATACTTTCTATGAAAGTGAAAGTATAAACATCCAGCAATAATATAATTTTAGATATTTTTATTTCTCACCTGCTCCAAAATATTTTGTTGTATTCCAGAAGTGTGTTTATATATTGAAAAAGGTGTAATTGACAAATTGCATGTGAATTACAATTATGTACCTTTCGATTTAATTAATTCACATAATTAATTTTGGCTTTCTTTGCATTGAACGACTTTCTCCATAAACGTATTTAGTTTACATTACATTTTTGGTCTAGCTCTAATTAAATTAAATGCGATTCTATTTTTCAGTTGCCAATTAGATATGCAAATGTATGTATTTTTACTATTTCCTTAATAATAGTATATATATGTATCACTTACATTTTAGTTTAGATGCCATTTGCGAATATGAATATGCAATTATTTAAAATATGCAAATAAAAAGTGTTTTTTTGTATTTCTTTAATTCAATTAATATATTTTCTCTGTATCACCTGTAGTTTTTACATCGTAACATTCGTACACGTAACGTAATTCAACAATGATTATCATTTCCCTCAATGTATTTCTGTTCTCTCATCTCATTCTTCACGTGTCACTAAATAATAATAATGATAATAATTAGCTAAATACAATATTATGTAGTGTATATATGTAGTATAAGGTATAGTATATGTATGTATGTAGGTACCTATATATTTATAATAACATCCTAAGATATATAGTATAATAATTGAATAATATATTGTATGTAATATGGATATTTAATCATCGGATGAATTAATTGCCTGTTCTCAATCAGTACGTTTAGATTACATAATATATTATAGCCACCTAATATAATAAGTAAATATAATACATCAAACATAACTAGCAATTATAAGCCAAGCTAACAGGTTTGGGTCTATATACTAGACTAACGATCATATCATATCCCTTTTAATTATGACAAATCAAATCAAAAACTTTAGTAATTCAATTTCTCCAAGCAGTATCTATCTATTAAATTCCACAAATAAAATACTTTCTCATTGAATTGTAATTACTTTACAAATAATTGATTTGGTCATCAAACAAAATTTTCCCAAACTCCAACCGACGATGTAAATATTATGTAATAAATATATAACCGTACCTTATTAATCCTATTGTTAAATAGCGCATTTACATACAGACAATAAACAATAGCTCTACGGTCATTGGAAATGGATCCTTGCGCAAAACTGGTTCATTTAATATTTAATTCCGTATTTTTCTTTTGCAGTTTTGCTGTATAGTAACAGTTCAGCTTCAGCATAGCGTATACAGCTTTACATTACAGTTTACAAATGTAGCAGAGAAGAATAAGATACAATTTATATAGCTTTCTTAATAATTATCAATATAATAGTCCAGTTAACGCTACCAGTTACAATAATAAAGTCATACAAACTTTTTCATCCTACTTATACATTACGTTACGGTTACTTCAATTGAATAAGTATAATATTTCATATAATTGTAATTGTGTGTATTTTATGTTATGTTATGTTCTATGTATATAGTAGACTTTCTTTCATTGCATTTCCGTAATTCTTTTCGTCTTCAAGATCAAGTCAAGAGAGAATGGAGGTAACAATACATTGGCGCACTAATTATTACCATGTATAATATTATATATTTAGTTAGCTTTACTTTAGCTAGCCCCATTTCAATTCAAATACTTGCTACTACAAACTAACTTCTACAGATTTACCATTTACGTACGTAATAATCATATCCTTCCAAAAACTGGCATGTAGAATAATATATAGTGCTTCCTTAACTTAATCTACTCTTATTCATCTACTGATATTATAGTATTTATGTAATTATGCAATTATTAAGCCTTAAATAAGAATAAGATTGTGTTTTATGTATAATAATATATTTAAACAATATTAATATATAATGTAATTATAATAATACCTAGAGTATAGTATCATGTAATCATTATTGTAGATTGTAGACCATGCACTGTTAAAAATATACACAATTTTTTTGTGAGAGCTTCTCTTTTTTTAACCATTTTCAACATTTTGCCTCTTTTTGTTCATTTAGTCGCATGGGGATTTTCAATTATGAATTATTAACGTAATAAGTAACACAAATCATATAATGTTAACTAATTAGGCCATTCACATATCATTTCCTCAACATCATCATTCATCTCACAGGATATTAATTAATATTAAACTGACATGACAGGACATTTACTTACGAAATATTTCTCTGCATCTTAATTTTTGCCATTTACTATTTAAAGTGGTGTTTAAATTCGCTCTTTTGCTTTGGTAGAATAAAGCACACAAAGTACAGTACAGTAAACTATTTTTACACCATAATCATAACTATTACAATTAATTGTAATGTAATTACGATTAGTACAGAGAAATAAATTTACCTACTATAGTGGATCTTGGAATTAACCTGCTGCCTTCCCATTCTCATTTTCATCTCAATCAATTCCCAAGTGCAGTATAAGAGTAACTTTTACTTTACTTCCAACATAGCAGCACTATTTGCATGTAGATATTAGTAAGTAGCCATACTAGAATACAAGTAATATATATTTATAAGTAAATAATTAGCTAACTAATTAATATTCATATTATAAGCTGTAGTAATTCTAATCAAAACCAGAATTGTTTACGTACTCACGCAATTCTAATCGTATATTATGTATTTTTATATAAGTATATATAGTATTTAGGTAGTTCATATTTCATAGTACATCTCGTGGTGTAATTATATAATTTACTCATTAATGTTAATTAATGTTACGTACGACATCCTATAGTTATAATTATAAATAAACCGTCATCAGTACAGAACATGAGGTATTGTTTCAGAATAGTTAGCTTTCCTCCACTTCAGTACACAGACAAGACAGGTAATATTCTTCAAAATTGCAAAATTAAAAACTGTATTGTTTAGTGTGCGAAAATACATAGTGATAATTTGATTGTCAGACAAGACAAGAAACAAGTTACATTTATATTATAATAATGATAATTCATATGTAGATCAGTTTATAGAGTTGAAGAGAAGCCCTAAACAAAATGGACAATTTTTTTATCATACTGCCTATTTTACTTTATAGAAGATTATTATTTAACGTGTGTTTGTTGTATCGTATGAATGAAAACGGAATACATAATTGTGAGTAAATTACCTACTTAAATTAACGGAATATTCTTACTTAAATTATATTTAATGACAACATTATTGTGATTTGCGGAAAATTGGCTTGTATAGTATATATTTTTTGTTTGTTTTGTGGATCTCACTTAAGTTTAAATACTTTATCCATAAAGATAAATCATAAAGAACGAGAAGGCAGAAACGGCTCACTGTTTATATAATACTAATTAATAAGTACACGAAAGGTAATTAAGACTGAAGTGTTGCGGAACGGATAAGATTAGGTTGATAAATTACGTCTGCCTAGGAACGTAATCCATTGTACAGAATTACTTACAATTACTAATAATAATACGCTATCAGAACGGGAGCGGACGAGTATACGGATATTTAATACAGAGCTACAACTACTACAACTACAGTAGAGAAAATTATATTAAGAGATGTAATATTAAATGAAATGTATGTACTGTACCTTTTTGTTTTCGTGAACTAGCTACACAATTATTACTATGTACTAAGACTAAAGGTTATAATCTATTTTAATACAGATTCAATGAAATTGCTTGCATATTAACATTTTGTATGATAATTATTGATAGAAATAGTGATAATTACAATCATATACTATTATTTCATTTGTAGAATGATTTGTCTCAATGAAAATTGGTTAGTTTCAGTTTTTGTTGGTATTGGCACAGGACAGAACACCCGCTCACTTTATACTTGTTAACTTTATGGTATGGTAAGGTAATACGGTGACGTTTTTAAATTGTCAAGTTACTGGTATACATAAGTTTAGCTTTTAACATTTAACGCAGGTACCTACATATTTAACTTACACTTTTTTAACCGCTACAGTAGCACGCGTAGATTAATTTACATTACACAAGCTATGATAAGCTAAGAGCAATTAAATGTACATACGCTAATTAGCAATACCCTTCTAAACAATTGATTATATTTTGTCCACCCCAGTCACAATGATTTGCGGTTATTAGCCAATATAATTGTATATATAAGTATGTTCCATTTTAGTATTAGGTAGTAATGTAACTATAATAATATAATATTAATACCAATAAGCATGTTATTGAAAGTTATACATTTATCCATTTAACAATTGCCTATTTAAAGATAAAGAACTTTCTACAGGACATAAAATTATGCTAGGGTTACATTTTAGGGGATTTTGTCCATAGCTAATGGATTCAAACCGAAATAACTTAACTTAAAGAGAAATAATTAGTTACTAATCTTAATGAAGACAAATTCGGAAAATGGAATGACCCAAAAAACAATCAGAACATGAACAGAACCCCGCCTTACATTCCTGCACGGATATTAAATTATTATGTTAAATCCAATCTATACACGATACGAATACTACATCAAGTATATTACGTTACGTTGTGTATTGCATACAATACAACAGGTTTCATTTCATATTTCATGCAATCTTCTACCTTCAAAAATCAAAATTGAATTAAAATTACTTTCATTTTTTATACAAATTATCCATATGCCATTTTTTTAAGTTTTAAGCTTACAGTACGTATATTACATTACAAAATACAAGACACTCACCCTTTAAAATGGAAATTGTGTGATTGTAATTGTACCTTAGAAATATAATATAGTCGAATAAAAGTTGTTTTGATAATGACACGTTTAGCACCCTTAATATATGGTATACATACAACTTAGTTAGAGTTACGGTAATTCTTTTAGCCTTTACAGCTTACTTTACAGCAGAGCGCAACCAGCAAGCATTTTACACAAAATTTATCGTGTATATCGGATTTCCATGCAGTGGACAGCAACATCTGCAGACAAGATACATTTTTAACGTTGTAATAATAATTGGTATGCATTTACATGTAATTGAATATTGCGAAGGGGTTTAATTATTGTAGACTCGTAATTTTTCGAAGCAAACAGCTAACAATCGATCTAATTCTATTTTTAGTAAGCTAATCGACATGACTAAGGATTTCTATGCGCCCTAATATATTTTTACAAGCGAAATATATATTACTTAACGATAACCTAATTTTAGATACATTCAATTGAATAATTTACAATATCATTTCTTATTCGGACTTATTACAGCGATTTTATACGTATACAGATAAAAAAAATTTATATAAGCAATTTTTGCACGAGCATATTTAGCTGAGTGTTTTGTTTTGTGCTGTAGCTGTGCTAATTGTATGAAGTATGTCGTAATGTAATTACTAATTAATTTAATTGCAGTTCTTCGGTAATGTACGCTACTTACTTTACTTTAGCATTTACCCACATTCCTCATAGAGATAGATTTTTTAAATTACGCTTTTTTCGTAGCAGACAGAATTATCATCACAGATAAGTAAATTAGCAACACAGTACATTAGTTATGTTTGATTACTTAATAATAATGTAATGCATTCAATTCAATCGGTTCGTTACGTTCGCGGCAATAGAATGTAGCAATAGAAATATTAAATTCTAATAATAATAACAATATAAGTATCTATCCCTCTATATAGAATTACATATAAAATAATATTGCAACAATTTCCAAAGCTGATTATCAGTAATTAATTAAATTGAAATACTTTCGACTAATTAACTATATAATTTATAGTTTTGTTATTAAAGCTCCTATTAGTTTTCTGTCTTTGCAAATTCAACATTCAAAGGGCGACTCATTTCTTACAAGTACATAGAAGCAAGCAATTTGCAAAATTGCAAATGTAAGTCAATAGTTGCACAATCCTTGTATATGTATATAGTGTATAGGCACCTAAAATACTTACAATACAAATGTTAGGTAGTTTAAAGTAACTAACTAAACCATAATGCTCTGGGTTCTTGTTTCTTGTGTTGTGTACGTATATGTTGCATGTTGTGATGTTTAGTTTGTTTTTTGTTACCAACTACCTCTTCATAGTTCATCCTATCTGTATATCTTACTTCTATAACTTTCAATCTTGAAATTAGGATATTATATCACATTGACTCTCAATCCCATCAATACGAAAAGCTTAAAGCAACTAATATATAACTATCTGTATATTTATAGCTTTTCCTGTCAGACCAGGCCAGGCTTATTACACGATCGTCGTGTAATAATTTTTAATAATCTTCCGTTACGTTCCGTACTTTACTTTGGATTGGTTTGGTTTACTAATTTCTTACGACGTTTTATGAAAATACATATAGTTAGTAGTATGTCACATCAGAAAAAAATACAAAAATTAAATCCTCAATCTGTTGTAGTAGTGTAAGGTAGGTCATGCACATATTTTGCGATTCAGTTTCAAGTTTCAATTGTAGAGTACAACAATAAAGAAATATTTTTACGGTACCGCATGATTATGATGAGATGACTCTAAATGATTACAAGTCATTTCCTCTAATACATACTTACAACAGAGTTCAAGCTTATTTAGATATAACAATTTGATTTCGGTGTAATTAACTTGGCATTCTCTGAATATTAACATTATGATATTATATAGTAGAAACTATTCACTTCCGTAAGGTAGTTATCTTGTCCTATAATGTAACTTACAGTTCTAAATAGTTCAATAGGATAGTATATTATATTGTGTAGGCTATTTTATCTGCACCTGCTTTTAGTTTAATGGAAGATACAGTTAGGGACACATGATCATTATTTATCCAGTAGTTGCGTCTAAAATTTCATGCAAATTGCATTTAAGATATTTTATGAGGAGCAGAAGAGCTCGTCTTATGATATATGATCAGGTAGTTTTGGTTTGTTTGACGTTTGGCGCAGAACACGGCTGAAACGATAATAAGGAGCTTAAATATATATTATATCAATATAATCTGGGCTGGGTTGGATTCCGCTTTGGGCACCATACTTAACATACGACAACGATGACACTCCGACAGTAAATACGGACAACGGAGATGAGAGACATCGTAATACATGCGAAAAAAGACGACAGTTTGCTTAAGTCATTCTTCAGCACCTAAGATGAGACTACGTGGTGTGTTATTAAGGAAATGACAAAGGCGAGAATGATGAGTGCGAAAACTGCCAAGATTCCTACGCGACTTTCGTAGCTAATATTGTGCATTTTTTCTTCTATCGCCTGAAATTATAAAATTAAAACAATTTTTAGAATCTAAAACCTTATATAGACAATTGCTACGAATGTTAGTTTAAGTACGAAAAGTGTTTCACTTACATGGATAAATGTGTTGCTAGCTTGAGCTGAGGCGGAATTAGACTTGGAGGAAAGAGAGGAATGAGTTTTGGAAGTAGCCAGACCCTCGAGGGCAGGCAACGGAATATGGAAGTTGACTTGATTGGAATATGGACCAATAAGTTGAGTACCGTCGCCACACAATCGGATTGCACAAATCCGAATGGTGTACTCCATCCCTTCAACGATATCTTCACGCTTAATTTCGAAGTGTCGGTCCACTCCACGGTAAATCTATTACAAAAAGCCATGTTTGGTTAAGTTTTCTATCAACACAGAGAAAAATGATATGCAAATATGTTAACATATTCGAAACTTACAGTCTTAAAATCCTGGTCCCTACGCTTCGCTAGTTGAAGTTGATATTCCAAAGTGTCAGTGCATGCAACTTCAATCCACTCAATGCGACGAAGTTGGAATTCTTTTAATTCTTCAACCTTTACGCCTACACATACGCAATAAAGTTAGAACCGATATTGACTGGACTGAATGATACACAATAATTATTGGTAATGAATCACTGACGCATGCAAATATTTACCTTTCACTTGAGAAGGAGGTGCTTTAAGTGTGCAGAAACGATACATGTCAGAGTATGGTCCCTGACCTGCACCATTAAGTGCGCAAATCCGAAATTGATATTCCGTATCCTCAGTCAGTCGGGTAACTTTGCAATTTGGATTGATGCCACGATAAACTACTTGGAATCTGAAATATAAACCAATACGTTATTAACCTCTTCGAGAAAATAAATCATAAAATGGATAACATAATATTTTCTTACTCATCCTGGTAAGGACTTATCATCTGCACAAGGTACTCGATACTTTTGTTTGTCACATCACTCCATTTCAACTTCATCCAAAAATGAGCTGCGGACACACATTCAAGTTTGGGTGGAGGAGGGGGGAGTGGCTTGGTTGTCGTTTTCACAACTGAAGAAAAAGCACCTGGCCCCACAGAGTTTACAGCTTGAACTCGTATCCTGTTAATAAGAGAAAGATGCAAAGTTGTTAAAGAAATTCTATTTATAATGGGATTAAAGAAAAATTTACTATTTTTTTGTCGATACTTACTTGTAGTGAGTATCTGGCATGAGATTCTCCAAAATATACTCATTACTTGTAGCAACGAATACAGTTTCGCCTATCATTACATTGTATTGGGTAATTGGAGAGCCGTTGCAAACTGGAGCTACCCATGTAAGTGAGATTGAGTCAGAAGTTGGGTTAGCCTCCACATTTGTTACGGTGCTTGGAGATGAGGCTGGCATTTGATGAGTTGTTACCCCAGACCATTCGCTACATCCAGCGCCGTTAGCAGCCTGGACAATATCAAGGATTTATTTCATTAGTTTTCTTCGTACTTAAAGAATAAATTTTTTAGCTTATAAAATTTTTCACTTACTTGTACTCTGAATAGATAAACACATGCTGGTTGAAGTCCTTTGACCTCACATGATGCCGCCGCTCCTAAATAAACCTGACTAAAACTAGTCACAAGCGTCTGACTTGGTAGTTCTTCCACCTTTTCTGTCTCACTACTCTCTTCATTGGATTGAATTGGAGCAGGAGAAGAAGGTTGTGCCATTTGGACACGGTATTCAGTAATGGCGGAGCCATTGTTGAGCGGCTCGGACCACGATACCACGGCAATATGAGACGTTTTCGTAACTACTTTGGGAACTCCAGATGGATCCGGGTGTCCAGCTCCACTAACAACTTCTAAAGGATCAGACCAGGGTCCAGCTCCAATTCGATTGAAAGCTCGGATCTGAAATAGGTATGCCCTTCCGGGGAGCAGGCGATTCACGAAACAGTCAGTCTCTTTTCCACGGTAGGCTTCTTGGGTTTTGTTATCAGATGTGGTGCAGCCTACTTCATACTGACTAACTGGAGAACCACCGTCCCAGTCTGGAGGACCTGTTGAAAAACAATTTATAATTAAAATAGGTCACAACTTATAATAAATTAATTATGAAAGATATAGAGCTCAGAAATACTTACTCCACTTAAGGTGGACGGAATTCGACTTTGGTTTTCCTAGTATGCGTGGAATGTGGCATTTGCCGGGGCAAACAGGTTCAGTGGTAATGACACACGGTTCACTAGGGTCACTTTCTCCACCTTTTCCAACAGCTATCACCTGCAATGCATAGGACTGACCAGGAGATAACTTGTCAACATTGTACTCAGCTTCTCGTCCACGATAAATTTCTTCGAATCCTCCATTTCCTTGATCGATTTGAAGAGAATACAATAAAATTGGCACTCCACCATCGTCAGAGGGAGCGTCCCATCGGACCTTAAAACTATAGGCATGGACGCGCCCTTTTAAGCCAGGTTTGTGTGGTGGCCCTGGCCTGTCCGGTAAAGTAGCCAATGTTACATCATCGGACCATTTGGAATGTCCTTCCTCATTTTGGGCTTTTACCTGTAATACAAATAATTAGTCGGTCAGTCATAATCATCATGAATATTCAAATATTCTTGCTAAAGAGCACAACGAACTGTATTGGCTAATGAATTCTGTTATGGTAATTACTCGGAATTTATATCGCATGTTTCGCTTAAGCCCGATACAAGTGTAATGGGGTGCATTGCCATTGTAGATACACAGGAATCCATGACCAGAAGTTGGGTCCTCCATTTGGAGAGTATACTCTTCATCTGTAGGGCGGCTTTTCCATTCGAGTGTTAAATAGGTGACTCCAGCCTCAGTTAAGGTAGGAGGCAGTGGTTGAGCAGGAGGGCTGCCTGACGTCATCACCGACACGACTGAACTGTAACGACTAATTACAAAATTAAGGAATGTTAATATTCGTAAGTCATTTAAAGGAACAGTTATGCATGCTTGTATTGTAATTTGGCAAATTATAATACCTTTGACCAACTTGGTTAACCGCAGCAATGCGGAATTGGTAAGAATAAGCCGGTTGTAATTTGGGCACGGTGCATTGTTTATTTTTTCCTTTGTAAATCTCCACAAAATGACTACCCCCTTTGCCTTCGTCATACTCCATAACGTAATTGGTTACTTTCGAACCGTTGTCATTAGCTGGTGGATTCCATTTAAACTAAAACACATAAATTAAACTTAAAATTATGTGCATGGAAATCAATTTCAAAAACAGAAGTCATTAGGTTATGTTTACCTGAATACTAGATCTACTTCGGGACACAGCTCGGGGACTTGATGGAGGATCTGGTTCTGCTGGTAACGTGGAGAAGTTTGCTGGTGTTGAGGAGTTTCCTTTCACATCACCAATCATGGCGCAATAACTAATCGCATACAGCGATCCCGGTTTTAAATCTTTGACTCTACAAAGTTCAGGAATAACATTAAACTTTAGTTTGAGCCCAAATATATATTATTCAGGGTAATTATTTAATATGGTTTGACCGAGACTGGCAAATACCTGCAAGAAAGAGCTTGGCCAACGAAAATGGATTTGAACTTATTTTCACGACTTCGGTCACTGATGGAGACTTCAAATCTAATTTCATTATCAGAAACGTCACAATCAGGAAACTTGTTTTCCCCCGCTTCGTTAAATCTATCAGGGTGACTCCATTCAACAAAGGCACTACGAGAAGTCACATCAGAAACCTATTGCAAAACATAGAACATTATTAGCAAATTGTACAAAAATTGACTAATTAGTAAAAATTACTGCGTAGTAGCTCATTTTCAGTACCTTAGGAGGGATTAGAGCAGATAACATGTCAGTCTGAGCTAGGACTCGAGTTTCTTCTTCCTCGTCTTGAGTTCCGGTGGAAGTAACACTGCCAGTGCTTCCTATGCTGCCATCTTCTTCAGATTTGGAAGTCCCATTCGGTACGGCCCTTCGAGCAGGGTTGGTGTTATTGTAGCTATTAGTCTCCTCTGCTTTTCCCCAAAGAAAATTAAATTAAAATCAAAATTCCAAAACCTATTCTGTCAATGGGAAGATAATGGTAAAATGTAAATTATAAGACCAATTCTATAAGGTACCCTTTTTAAGCGTTCCATTTTGATGATAATGAGAAGTATATGAGCCAACTTCCCTATCTCTTTGTTGCTTTTGTTCGAATTTCCTTCGAAGTTTGACAAATTGTCTTGTCGCACGCTCGTCTTTTTGGACATGAGCTGGAATTGGTCCAACATATGTTCCAGGTCCGAGAATATTAGGTGCTGGAGGTGTGGCAGGACCTGTTGTTAAAGTTAAGTCAAATTCCATACTGTTAGTAAAAATGTACCGGTTAAGTTAGACAAGTACCTGTAAAATGAATAAAGTTCCGTTTTTGGTGATTTTCATTGCCTTGATGGTGCCAAGAGTTACCTTGGGAAGGGACGCCACAGGGTACTCCTCCTGGTTGCATCGGTGAAAAATGAGCTCCCGGAAAACCGGGCCCAGGCGGATAAAATGGTTGCGATTGATTCCCTGGGGCCTGAAAATAAAGAAAATCATACGATACAGAATTTGCACAAGAATGCCAATTGTTCTTTTCCTGTCATATTAAAAATCTTAAAATGCCAATTGCAACACAATGCCAGTTCAAGGGCGCATTCAGACAAAAATTGCATCTTTAAAATTCATATTTTCTTTCTAGCTAATAAAACCCAGTCAGTCAGATCAGAAGAAAAGGAGAATACAGTCTACTCCACTACTAAGGACTCTAGTGCATTTTCCTAATATGGCTTACACGTGCTTAAAAATCCAGAATGCCTTTATAGAATAGTTTTTACTAGTTTTTAGTCTGGTGGTCGTTTTTAGAGAATTTTCCAAAATAATAAATACATTGATCTATATTTTGGTGTTGAACTCTTTTAAGTCGCCTATTCTACGCTGAATGCACTGTATAAGTACACAATTTTAAATTTAATACATAGCTTTGGCTATAGCCAGATATTAGTTGTAGAGAAGTTGATTTTGATTAGGAGTTACGTTAACATTGTGAATATTACGAACCAATGTAAACAAGACTCGAGTTTGAGTAGGGAGATGAAGATGTTGATGTGGATCTGGCGCCGTGGCAAAGCTCTCATCTGGAATTTCAGGTTTTTCATTTCTTTCCTGAGCCTGACCACTTGCTTTTGCTTCATGTTTTTCTTCACCTTCCATGTTTTTAAATCTCAGTCTATTTCACATCCAAGTTAATAGAAGATTCAATCTTCAATCACCACTCGTAGACCATATGCAATGCAACTATAATGTTCTTATACTTCTTACTTCTTACGTAAAGGTAAACAGGTAAACCAAGATGTATTAACATCAAGTTATCAAGTATGGCACACTACCAACTATATAACCAGTAACCTGCAGTTTTCTTGACTTGGCTTGACTTTTGACAGAATCTTTCTTAAAATTCTTAAGCTAAAGTTCGTCGTTTTAAAGGTTTAAAGTGTAATTCCATACATCCACATATCAGATATCTGTAGCTTTTTATGTGCTTCGCAGAATGAAAGACCAACAAACTATATATTACTTACTGCTGACTGCTACCAGTATTTATATTTCATGAAATTTTTAACAGACTGACAATCAAAGACAATAAAACAGTCCAAGTCAACACGTTATTACTGTCAATCTAAAACAAGACAAGACAGCTTGGGAAAAGTTTTATTTTCTATTTACAATCCACCAACCAAACCAAACCACTTTTGACGCATTTCATGGTTTATGTCTTTAGTTCCCAAATCTGCAATTAAATTCTATTATTGCCAGAAGCAATTGTATACTAAATTAATCCAATAAAAACCTCTTAAGTAATGTTTTGTACTAAATATCTCCACAGTACAAATATTCACACAATTTTCATGTTACTAGTTATACAATCAAATCAACTCAACAACTAAAAATACATATGTTCATGCATCGGTTTAATTCATATTATTATGGTGTAGTAGTATAGGTATCTGTAGGTAATACGTAGTATGTTTATAACCTACATACCTATATCTGTATAAGTGATTAAACTCCAATTCAACCTATGTAAAAGTTTATCAGTTTGGTACATTACGTGGTTTTATGTAGGAAATGACTTTAGTAAAATTGCATATCAAAGAATTACCACATTAAAGCATACCAATATTGAAATTAGATATAGAAACACAGCTTTCGGTGTAGTGTGTTCTTTAAGTAGGCATGCATTTTGTATGTAGGAAATATTCCATGTAAATTGTACATAAGTATTACAGATACTTATTCATACTTATGGTAAATATGTGTGCACAATCCCATTAGTAAAAACACAGGCTTGGTGAAGAGTTGAGTTGACTATTTGTATGTATGATATGTTACACATGAGATGTTAATGTTAATACAGCTCTTACATATTATAAAGCACACTCTATACTTACGTGTAGATAAGTATTACCTAACGTTAATAAAGTGGATTGTATTGGGTATCTATACTTATACACAATTTTACAAGTACAGATACTAAAATGGAAGTTTTTTTGAATTTAGTTAGTATGTTATTGTACTGTCATGTCAAGCCAGGCAGGAGGAATAGGTATATGATATATCTTCTATGTGTTTAACGTGTAGTTTAGTTCTGTGTATTAATGTTGTGTTCGCGTCACAATAACCAGCATCCACATCACCAGATGTAACTTCCAACTCACTTAAGTCAAAGCCAAAGCGAAGTCAGGCCAGAAACGAGTGCCTCTCATCTCTGCTAACGAAAGAAAATATCTCAGACAGTTTTTTGAGCTTTATTCACCACACCAATGCAATATGCACTATACGAATAAGTTCAAGATAACTTTTATAATATTTACATAATCTGACAAAATGCATCCCAAGCTATGCCAAACCAAATCAAACGTTCCTATCACCATAACACGTCTGTCAGAGTTAGCGTTAGCTGTTAGCGCTAATCCAAGCCAAAATTCCAACTATTATCCAATAATCCAATGAAATGAAAGTTATAAGCTAGAATTTTAGTTTAGCTGCCAGACAAGACAGTCCAGTGAATAAAAACTATGCACGTAATAATGTAAATACTATGTATGGTAGGTGAAGCTTTTTCGCAACTACTGTGCAAAACAAATTCGACTTGAATTGTGAATAGTGAATAGTAAATAGCAAGACAGACATACGAATAGAATTCACATATTAACTTGACGTGCAGAAAAGATAGGAATTTACAAGCTGTATTCATATCAAATATTGATAGAGGAACGACATGTAAATCTGTATGTATGTACATACAAAGTAGTTTGTTTGCTCCTTCTGTATGTATTTGTATATCATCCTACATTACCGCATTACATTGCTGAACAGAAACTATGAACACTTTTCGATAATTTAATGGCAAAGCGCTGTCTATTTTTTCCTTATAGTAATTTTATGACTATATACTTACTTATAAGTCAACTTACTAACTTACTTACCTGTCATGTCGCGCTTATAAGTAGTACTACACAAGGAGGTAGATAGGAATACATATATTTTGTATTTGTACAAAAAAGGATGCATATAGACAAGACAAGACAGTGCAGTAATATGTACAAACATCGCAAACTTGTGTATACATTATGTATACACACACTTGTACTTAATATTTGATTACAGGTTAGTACTTGGGTTAGTTTAGTTTAGATCTAGTCATTGTAAGTACCGACAGACTATACTGTACAACACACTATGTATACATATACAATCCAGGTACTTTAAGTTCAAAGAAAAGAAGAGGTGCCATTTCAATACGAAAACTACTTTTCTTTCAATACAATTTACTCCAACATTTTTGAGAAACTTTCTAAAAAACTACCCTTCTACATAACATTACAAATCATAACTTATGTAACGACAAAACTAATGCTTGCTTAACACTAACACTAACTAAACTGCATTCCAAACCAAACCAACCACATTTTATAGATATCAGTATTAGGGCTGTTAAATCCGCCATAAAATTCTCAAATCCGGATTTCGGATTTAAATCCGAAATCCGGATTTAAATCCGGA
>JAQFYC010002158.1:0-27749 GCA_034694165.1 Tomocerus mixtus
TTCACAGCTGACTGCAGCCGATTTCAGAATGGGAAATAGCTTAAGGCTTCCAGTGTGTGTATAATATAATTCCGTGTCCGCTGCATAGATCTTGCTTAGTTGTCCTGTCCTGCATTTGCTAGATTACAATTTTGTGAATAGTGAAAGTAGTATGCATGCATTGCATTGGAAAAAGGTAGTGCAAGTATATATAGAATCTACCTTTCCCTCTACTCTACTTTGCCGAGTGGCCATTGGATATCCTTTACTATAGTGTACTACTGGGTGCTCTTTTTCGTTTCGTGATTCAATAGAAAGTCCAAGCCTTTGTTATATTTATTCACAAGTAACATATATATAGGTACATAGAGTACATATACGTATGTACATGTACTTTACTTTAGTTGTATTGCATGTCCATTTATTTCTACATCCGGCTTTAATGCTGAATCGTCTGTCTGAAGGAAAAGCTTTCACCTTAGTTCTGCATCCATACATCCGTAAGATATATACATATCCCTGTGTATGTATTTATGTAATGTGCCTCATTCATTCTGTTCATTCTGTTCTAACTAAGGTATATATATGTATACTGTGTAAATATGTACATCTGTACAATATTGTTGTTAGCAGTTAAGTATTGCATTATTGCCGAAGAAGTAACGAAACCAACTACATGTACATACACTACAGACTACAGACAGAGTGTACCTTTAGATCTACATGGTATGGTGCTCAGTGCTTAGCCCACTGCTCAATTGGATTCATTGCACAGTTTCTCTCTTTAGTTTTAGTTTTATGTGAGTATATGATTTCAGTGTTTACAAGGAGTTGGTTGCACTTTGCCGAGAGAACAGGCGTGACAGCTAATGAAATCCTAACAGAGCAGATGCCCGTAGCCAGGAATAGTCAGTTAAAACGGCTGCTGTTTGGTCATTAAATGGGGGATAATGAGCCATTGAGAACAAGGTATGCCTGTCGAGAACACAAAAAAGCTTTTATTTCTACCTCCAGTGGAAGTAGACAGATGAAATTGTTAGCCAAGCAGCTATTATAGCCAACTTTTGAAATCTCTTCTTTTCCAACTCTTCTTATTTTAGTGTTCTCCGCTGCCCTGCCCTCCTCTTCCCTGCTTGCTTATTATGTTAGTCCTTGCATTGCACTTACTTACTGTGCTTCCTACTTTCCTCCTTCGGCCAGCAAATATTGACTCTTAATGCTTCCAACTTCCAACTCTTTAATTCCTTGGCTTTCAATTCAATTGCTGTCTTGTCCTGCTTAGATTGTCACTTTAGAGTTTTACTTTAGTTTAGTGCCTCCTCAATTTTACCTTTCAGTTCCTAAGTCCAATATGTCTTGTATTTTGTTTGTATCTCTTGTAGCACTTACAAAGGCTAATAATAGTTGGTTACCGCATCTTCCTTTCAATGCTCAAGTAAATAGTAGCACTTGGTTTGGTTTTGGTATTTGGTATGGCAGTTGACATTGGCTCTACCATCCTGATCCTATGGCTGGCATGGCACTAACAGCAATTACTACTTACCGTTTTATTCAAAAGATTGACACGACAGTGAGTTTAAACTACACATTACAGCTATTCTCCTCTCAACTGGAGGACCTGGAGGACTCCACGTTTATTGCGTGTGATAAGATAAGGGAGGAATGGGGCATGCCAAATCTTTACATCTCATACTTACCTAGAGAGGTTTAAACTATTTAGGCTACCTATAAAAGAAGGGGGTAAACAAACCAACAACGCTAATGCAGTATCTGCATAATCAATTGACGGTTCCCAAGAGGTGGATAGGCACTATAACAAGATATCTTTACGTCCTTCCATAATATCCGCTTGGATAACATTGGATTTTAGAACTGCCATTCTCTGCACTTTCCTAGCATCCTAAAAAGACTGGGATAGTATGGCAATTGGTTGGCATATCCACGATAAAATATTTTACTCTCTCTCTCAACTAACTTTTAATAGGGATGATATCTCTTAAGTACCTGGGCCCGACCAGGTAGGTATGCAAGATAAAGTGGCATTTTGCAACCAATGCATTGAAGTCCCAGATTAGTGTACAAAGTCTTTACAAAGAAAGCTTTACCACAAATTATAAATTACCAAAAATTATACAATACGAATTTGTTACTTGCAGCATAATTGTTATCGATTTTTGTGTTTGTAAAAAACAGATTTATGCAGTAAAACCGTATATTACCTTATTGTTCAGTTATATTTCTGGGACATACTTATTGGAGATCTGATCTAAATTTATTTTAAAAGTGTTTGTGATTTCGTAAAAGTACCAATAGTATACTGGCTCAACTCAATTAAAGGCTAGGAAGATAAAATTAAAAAATGAACTTTTTGCAGTAAGACATTGCATGGTGTATTCAAAACATTATTTTTAATTACATAGTATGTGTATGTTAGTAGGTAAACTTGTACTATAATATTTTAATATTAGGGTTAGGTGAGCATCATACATAGATGGACTTATTTTAATGGTGAAAGCATTATGTAATCATTTTTGACGGCAATGTAAAATGTAATGCAATACTGTTTTGTGATAGTTGAATTTGGATTTAAGAGTGAGCAGAGTAGTCTTCTGAGATTGACAATAAGATTTAGTGCATTTGGCATGCCCTCATGGTTAAGGGATTGGATATTGGAGAAGAAGTCCCTTTTAAGATTCAATAATCGGGATAGAAAGCGGAAACAGAATTTATCACTGACTTGACGGCAATATTTTCTCTGCCCTCTCTCCCTAGCAGAATATATGCAGTAGGCTGATTTTTCACAGTATGAACTGATTCTATCAATCATATCAAATACATGGGAAATGTTGTAACGCCTTGCCCTGTCTTCCCGATATACATAATAAATATATCTACATGTCTTTGGCCAGTTCCTAGTACCTAGTTACCTACCCACTTATATGAGAATGTGTTCAATGTCGTATATAAGATATTTTTTTCTCAGCTAGAAGTAAGTATGTGCCTAGTGTGAGTTTGTCTTGCTCCCAACCTTAAGTTATTCCCATATTTTATGCTTGCTCGAGCGGGGGCAGTCCCTTTGGAAGTTAGAACTAAGATTTTTTCCAAAAGCACGTCTTCTCATAGTATCTTTACGAATAAAATTGTAAAATGCAAGGAGCCGAGTCGCGTCAAGTCAACGCACCAAGTCCAGAAGGAGTAAAAATTAAAATACCCCAACTCTCGTTCTCGTCCCACGCTCTTTTTGTTCCCCAATGGCGATAGCTGACTATGTTTTCTGTCTGATTTTCTGTCCTTCTCAACTCAAATCAACTCTGTTGCAACTGAGAACCAACTTTTTACAGGAAGAAATGAAAACTTTAAATCCAAATCCTCTTTTTTATCTTCTTCATTTACTTTCTCTTATTGTATCATTTTCCATTGATTTTAATAGTATTCGTATAAAACGTGCATTTTCCCTTTAGATACTACTTTCTACCTCCTGGATAACCTTTTGAGAAATATCTAGCTGCATCTTTGTCAATACTTAGCACAGATTGATAATCCTTGAAAGCTACCTATCATGTAATCCGTTAACGTGAATCAAAAATGTCGAATACTAATGTTGTCGCAACGTTTTACGATATTATGTAATAATAACTTTTGAATTAGTGTACATTGTGCATATTGATGAATTTTGATACTATTTATAAATATATTCCAGCACTACTGTATATAGAGATGTAAAAATTTCATTACCCGACAGATGAAAATTCTCATTTTCATTACCCAAACCCGGCCCGATTTTAATTTGATGAAATCGGACCTGAACCCCAGCCCAGCCGATCGGGTGTTGTGCACCAAAACTTCAAATTTATAGTATAGTACAGTGCTTAATTTACACTGTGTTGGGATTATTACATTGTTTCATTTCATAGATAGGTAAACCATAAGTGTTATTTTGCAACCTGTGTTTCATCAAAGTTAGACTAAACCAGCAAAAGTTTTACCCGCCCCTTACCCGACCCGATGTCAGGTACCCAATTTACGTATCTACAATTTTACCAGTTGAAACAGTAAAATAAAATAATAATATACCCACTATAGCTACCAACGAAAATAGGTCACAATGTCACAAAAGTTATTTTATTATACATGGACTATTATACTACGCACGCTAAATAGTGAGACGTTCAATTGTATTCTGCATTGCGTGAACATTTCAAACATTCTGTAGTAGTAGGATTTTTAATAGCAGGCCACAAATTTCCCTGATCTACCAACTAATGATTTTGAAAAGTTACGTAATTTTATTTCAATCACCTTGAATTTACGATGACCCCGATTAAATTACCTGCCAGCTAACCTTTCAGGTTTGAAAGTGGCCGATTTCTAAGAATCCTACAAGTATTTTAATTAGCAAAGAGAGTACAACACAAAAAGGGGAAGTTATACCTATTCTTTCTTGTAGTACAGATAGGATACTGTTCTGAGTTTGCATTTGGTGTGTGATAAAATTATTTATTCTTACTTTTTTATTTGGTTTAATTTTTAGGTCACTGGAGCATCTTTCTACATTCTAGAACGAA
The DNA here is from genome assembly GCA_034694165.1 of Tomocerus mixtus. Lineage (NCBI taxonomy): Eukaryota > Metazoa > Arthropoda > Collembola > Entomobryomorpha > Tomoceridae > Tomocerus > Tomocerus mixtus. Next base: position 4,545 of record JAQFYC010002158.1, read on the forward strand.
ATTAGAAGAACGTAGTGAACCTACATTTCTTTGGGATGCGATTAATAGAAAATTTGGTTGAGGCGGAGGAGGACGATAGTGATAGCAGTTGTGGTAGTGATTGGGAAGACTTGTCATCGGAGAGATCAGAGAAAGCGGATGGTGACGAGGAGGAAGAAGTAGTAGAAGAAGAGGAGGTGGTGCAGACATTTCCTTTGAACTTATACGAGAAAAGTTCTTTTCCTGACAATCATACGGATCCCGAATATCTGTCAGCCATGCAATTGAATCCAAATGCCAAAAGTTACACGTTCGAGGAGACGACGCGGGTGTCAACTCGGGTCGTTCTGCAACTTTGTGCCAGTGTGATATTTTTCATTGTGTACTACCACATGAGAGAAGAGATGTTGACTGCGATGATGGTGCAAATGGGGGCATTGGTTTCCTCTTCACTGGGCTACGTTGTTTTCAAAATTATACCTGAAATGAATGACCGTCGAAAGCGGAGCATACGTGGGTTCTTTAAATGCATTCCTCGAGAGCATGTAAAAGTAACGATTCTGTACTTCCTCCTGGCCCACCAACTCTCCCCTGTCATGAGAACACTTACATTCACAGTGAGCACGGACACAATTCATGCAACATCAATTGGAATGGTTGTTATCCATTTATTTACATGTGACTACGGAATTTCGGGATTCCTCCGCTCCAGGACCATCTCAGCCAATGCTGCAGTAATCGGCTCGATTTGTCTTGCTTCTCGGATGACTACTGATTTCCATTCCATGGCTCTCCTCACATTGGCAATTGAAATCTTCATTCTCTTCCCTCGCTTCTCGACATGCATTTGGGACTCTTCTATTACTCTTGTGCTTTCCATTTTAATTGGATCCGCAGCCTGTGGCTCCATTTCTCCTACCGCCTTCCTTACCTTTGTCACCATTGTATTTTTTCTTGTCGTCTTAATCCCATTCGTATTCGTACTTTGTGTTAACTACAAGAACAATATTTACGGACCTTGGGATGAAGCGCAGATATTGCTCCAAAAACAGTCACAAGAAGAAGACGTAGAAGAAGAAGAACAGGAACAGTCAAATGAATCTGACTCGAAATCTCGTTAGCAATTCTGCTTATTCCAGCTTATTATATTATTATGCCCCTCCTTCTCTCTTCCCAACACTGCAGTGTGATGTTTCTTTTCATTGATATTAACAAACAAATTTCTGTTAGTTTTCCTGCCATTCGAACTATAGTCAAAACTGTTTTCGTTCCCAGTATATGATCCATATAAATGTAAAACAAATATAAAAGTTAGTCACCAATGTGTGGGTAAAAACTGATAAATAATAATAATAAAAGTCGGCGGTTGCGTCTCATAGTTTTACATGTGAATGTTCCTATACAATTATTTTACTTATCTGTATTTAGCTATTTAGCTTTGTAAAAATTAGGTATCAACTTTTTCATAGTAATATTACGAAGTTACATTTTTTATAAATTAACACTATACTACTGTATGCTCTGTTGCACTTGCACTACCTTTCATAATGCACGACCTTATTAGTTACTACATTTAATGTCAATAATACGTGACATTGTGCTGCAAGAACATTTTAATGATCCTTGTTCAAATGTTTGTTCCTGTAGAGAAGATATACTGTGTTAAGTAATAGGATATATACTTTAACTTTTCTGAAATCCTTCTGTTACTGTGTTAATTTTTGACAAAATGTTTCTACTTAATAAGCAATTACTAATATGTAATAAATGTAATTTAATAGCAAAGTAATAAATATTTGTTATCTATGACTAGTACCTATGTAAAATGTGTTACAGTGACTTTTATTAATTAGTGTGGCTCCACGTGTAATGTATACCTTAGATGTTTAAGAACCATAGTATCGTGGATATAGGTATATTTATCGCTGTACGGATTGTAATTAACATAAATATATCAAATTATATTTTATATTTTCGAATATTATAAATCGTGATATTGGGGTTTCATTTGTATAGAGCTCTATTAATACTTACAGTATTACATTGGAATCTATGAATTTTTCTCATAGTAAGGAGAAACTCTGTTGAGGTACATCCCGAGGAGTTCCAGGGAAAGTAGAAGACACGATTACGTGCGCCATAGTTAGCTCTATCTGGAGTGAAAGCACTGCAGTTCCGAAACTTTCTCCTCTGCTAGTTTGAGCTGCTTACTACCGAGGCCCCTCATTTTCATCAGCATTTTCGTCATACGTCTGGCTTTTTTCTTTGACAAGAACAAGTATTGCTTAAAAATAAAGCAACCAGGGCTAAACTTTAGCTTACTTAGTTTAAAATAATTGGCTGACCTAATTATTCCATAATTATATATGCCACGAAATTACATAAATAAGTAAAAATATATGAAGCACATTTCATTCCCTGGCATTTTTATATAAAATCAAAAATAAGTTTACTAAAATAAGTTCTTTACTTTCTATTCCTAGCGGTTATGTCTGAACAATTAGCATCATGAATAAGTAATACTGTGTGTTCAGTAATTACCTTCAAAAATGGGATTGAAATTATGTGATTACTGACTTTTAATTAGCAAATTAGTATTTATTTTGTTTAATGATTTCATTTAGCAGAAGAAATTTTCGGTGAAGGACAGAATATATGTATGTTCATATTCGTATTCACAATGGTAGAAAATGTCCATATGCATATATACTATATATCAAGAATCGAAAATTCGTTACACCGAATTAAGTACAGAATCAAAAAAGTAGCACTAGATATTACAACGAGATACGCTAATTGCATCCTCTAACGGAATGTTGTATGTTTGTTAACGATTGATTCTAGACCTAATTTAGCCATATCACCGATTGGGAAGAAAAGGTTATGTTAATAATCACCCAGACCTTCAATAAAGTTGATTTATTTTAGTATGAAAACATTATATAGTACAATAATTATATTCGGAATTTTCTCTGTGGGTCTGTTTCTCATTTACCTAATGCATGCTTATGGACATTAAATAAATACTCTTAAAATCATGAAGGCTTGCTCAGAGTTACTAGCTACGAATACCGCTGTCAACTTTAAATAGCATAGCTGTGGCATTTTTAGAAAAGTGTAAATGTAAAATAGGTCGAATTGAGTCAGATGTTGTCAAATTCGATGGAAATGAATTTGTAAAATTAATCTGGGAAAGTAAGCAAGCGAGCAACAATTAAAGTAAGTACGAGTAAATAAAGTGTAACAAATAAAATTGTACTATAGCTGGTCATAGTTATCCGGTTAATATTCTTCTGTTGTGCATTCGTGTATATTTAGTGATAAATGTGAAAAACATGAAAATGAGTGAGTTAAGCGGCCTGGTCATGAGCCGAAAAGAAATACGGTTTGATTTTGCAAAAGTGGAGTAATACTGATTTCCGTTGACTCAGAAGCAGATCAATGGTTGCAGTAACCTCATTCATTTGTTCGAAGATATTGTAGTCCCCGGTTGCCTATGATTCTTGTAATAATACATAATAAGTAAGAAGGAGCTCTAGGTTGTTCAAGCCTTTCGCTGTGGACTCAATGAGAGAATTGCGTGGAGATTATTCATCTCCCAAGGTCCTCTTTAAGACGGTGGTGGCCTCCAACCACTACTCTCGGTAAATCAATAGGTGACCCAATACACTCCACAGCTGACATCCGGTTCCTATCAATTCTCACACTCACTCACTCTGTACCTGCCATGCTACCCATTCACTCCACTTATTTGTACTCATACGCTCCCACAATCAAAATATATCCCTTCCTTACTGACTACTTACTTTGGGCTTTATTAGGAAAATCTTTCTATGTATTTACACATACACTTACATAACCATTTACACTATACAATAACACTTACATTAGCACATTCATTGGCAATGTTATATACTTATGTCGAAGTACATTGTTAGCCAATTGTGTCTAACGATTTCATTATTATATAGTTAAATGCAAATGCACAGGTTGTCACAAAATAAAATAAATAGGTGAATGTGTCTGTACTTTCACCACTGCAACGGTAAACTATTTATTTTCCAATGCACCCATCCTTAAAAGCAGAATTCGATCAAAGTTTTTAGTATTTACTTTAAAAAATGCCATTTTTAGTTAAACTTGGGTGCTTGTTTACATGTGAAGCCATTACAAATACTTGTGAACTGTTTTAATAAAGCCATGCTTAAATATTTTTACAATGCAATGCATGTTAGCATAAGTACTATATAAATTATTATAAATGATATACTAAACTCATAGTGAAAAGAAACTGCATCGAAAAAGACATGAAATCCATAAAAGTGAAGTTGAGAGAAGAATAAAATATGCCAATATTATATATACGCGACTGCACAATTTGCAACACCATTTCGTTTGCCATGTAAAATTAAAACTTCCTCTCTGTACATACATTTTAAAATCAACGTTATCAAATTACTTATAATAGACTGGCTGATCAGCGTCTTAATTTTTTGTGATATAATTTACCATACTTAAGTACCCCCTAGCGTTTCTCTGTATCTAGTAGTTATGTGTAATGGAAAACCAAATTACAATGCCAAAAGAGAAAACAAAAGTAAGCACTATATTTTCATGACACCGTGTATTGAGCTTATTTCCAGCAAAAACCACTATTCCCATATAGAATGCGAAAGTGCATATAAAATGCGCCTACTTTCATTACTGTTCCATTGGACCTCATCACAGTATCGTTGTTTCTTCAGCTAGTCTACTTTGTTATCCCTCATAATATTATGCAATACCATATTAGTACGATCTCAACACTTTCTTATAATGTTTTTAGCAAATGTATTGTTGAAAATTGCAAAAAAAGACTTCACCACGCTGCACTATTATCCTGATTGTAGCCATGTTCATTTTCATAAAAGTATAACATCCACAATGGAAAATGTAGGTATCACCTATATTCCCTTCGTATATACTGGCTTTATAGGTACCTACATATATGTCTTAAGTTATGAGATGGCTACCTATGTTATTGAAGGTAGGAAAAGGCAATGAAAACTAAATAGCTATGTAATGTAATTTAATGTAAAGTGAATAGAGGACAATGCCACAGCAGAGCGCGGAGCACTATTTGATTGGAATATGTGAGAGAAAGAATGTGATTTGCATTCAATAACTCAAGGACTATTTAGGCATAGGTTTGGGAGTGAGAGAGGGAATAGAAAGTCCATTAGTGTCATGTAATCGACAATCATAAATAGTAGCAATTCAATGTTGAAAATAAGAAAAGTTTGCTCATTCAGGAGAATTAAGGATCATTTGGAGGTTGGTGATCGGGAAAGCTCTCGTTCAATCATCCGCTCTTTAAGTGCACCTTCAAGACCTTCAATCACTATTACTGTATTATTGGAATGTCCCTCTCTCAAATTTATTTATTATTGCCTACTACCTACCTACTATGTAATATCCTGACCTGACGAGCTATTTGATTCGCAAACTAATTCACACTATGCAGACACATTACTTTTTATGGTTATTTAAGTAAGTAAAATAAGTAGAACTAACAGAAATGAGTCTTATTGTCCGTCAAAGTGTGACTGTGACACTTTGAAATCAAATCAAATACTTCTTAAGTTATTTCCGATTTTTTTCCTTGCTTTCGTCTCATTATTTTTCTTTCTCAAGCTCCATTTATGATTTAATAAGGTGGAATATTTTTTATGATTAGCCCTCGCTCATTTGGTAATCATTTGGAAAGGGGAATTATAGATGTAAGTGGTTTGGTAAATAAGGTCCTTAATGATATTTAGCGTCCTGTGCCTGTCGTGTTTCACAATGTTTATTTTTCCTGTTTACAAGTATTTGTATAGGAATTCATAGAATCTAAATAGAAAGCAAAGGACATTTAGCTTTCAATAACAAATCATACCTAAAATTATTTATAAACAAAAAGGGATTCTCATTGTCAACAATAATCCATACATACCAAATTACATAGATGACGAAGGGTAGAACCTACACAGGAACAAATATACATGCACACACGTATTCTTTCTACTACATGAATCGCTAAAGGAGTGTGGAAATATCTACAATTATATAATGCATATAGTACATACATGAAGGTAGCGATTACATTAGTTTAGTAGGTTAAGTTGCTCTGGAGGTTTTGTTGATGCAATTGCTAATGGCCATAAGATTGTATAAATGTAAACAGTTGTTGAAATTATTGAGGGCAACCGGACTTAAATTCTACATCATGAATGGACGCTAGATTTCGGTTCAGATGCGATTAACGCATTGAAAAATTAGGTCAGCAGGCTGTTTGGCTTGGCTTGGCTCCTTGCTCGTTCCCTCGGACTCACTGGAGATTATTATTACGAATGTACTTTATTGTGTTATGTTGTGTGTACATATTAATATAATAATATACTACTTTCCCTGAAAATAAGAGAACTACGTGTACCTACTATTATATTAGAAGTGGAGATCTGGGCCAAGCCGGTTCTACATTGCATACATAGTATTACACAATAAAAGACCATGCAGATGAAATCAACAAAGACGCTATTCAGTCCTGTGCTTTACATACAGACTCATTTTCTCACCTTGCCTTCATTTCCCATGCATATACATGATTGAAAATACTAAATACAGTGAAATTTCAATACTGAGAACATTAGCTACTTGATTCAACTTTCTTATGTCCAGGGAAGGTTGTAATTTATTTTTATAATTAAGCGTAATGAAATAAATGATGAAATTAACCAGCGTGCAAGTGTAGAAGAAATTAACGACGAAGAAATGTAGATATTAAATACAACTGAAAGATACTTCACATCCCATTAAAAATGTTAAAAACAACCTACCCCTGAATTTAAATATTTTGTATAGAATTCAGCGATATTTCCAGTGAATCTACCGAGGTTAAAGTAAAATGTATGGTTTAACTATACAATTAGCGCATATCATTACTATTTTTAAGATTTTACTAAGTTTTGATTTGAATTTTCTGAATTCATATGTAAAAGTAGGGACGTTAACTCTATTATTGGCAATTTATAACTATACGATTTTATTTGTTTCTTCTCTAAACGCATAAAAAATGAATATTTATCTCATAATATTTTTACAAGAGGGCTCCCAAAATATCAATTCTATAGTAATTTAATAAAGGTAAAAGTGATACATATAACTTTTCATACAATAAGGGTATACAGCAATCCAACTAACAATATTATGACTACAGACATGATGACTTTGAACACTAATACATAAATAGTTAGGTTTTACTGTACGATGTATTGTGTACTGTGTACCTATTCACATAAAAGAACACACAACAAAATAGTGGATCCAATGGAAAGCCACCTGACCAGGCGCAACTGGAGACTCGACACGGTGGCTTTCCCAGGTCCTGTCTGGAATGTCTGGCTGTGGAATTCTATGCATGGTATGGCAATGGCATGGCATGACGACCCAGCTTTTGTTCGTATTCCATAATCATTGGTGTATGATAGCATTGGAAGTTTGCATAGGCGAATTTGTGGAGAAAAGGGACGACGTCACTTGGCAGTCTCACTTTCACAATTACCCTCATCTTTCACTGCTCATTCAGCCGCTCTCCCTTCAGCAATCAACACGGTTTTTCTCTTGGATTAAGCCACGTGTGTACTATTTACTTAGTTACTGAGCTACATTATTAGCAAATAGCACTCGAGTTCTGTCTGTCACTCACGCTGTCAGGCCTCTACGAAATCATTCCCATTTCACTCATCTTCTCTACAGCGTACACTGAGTATACAGCTCGTGCACTTGGACAATTGAAGAACATTCTAATATTATACAATAGTGAGCTTCTATTTATCATTTAATAAGTGATTTTATTTACAGTTCTATTTCTGCCTTAATTTCCAATTTAAACAAGTGAGTTTTATTTTTAAAAACGTATATTTAAGTGATTTAAAAAAATCTTTAGTAAAGGTGTGACTCATCGGACTACACGACCCTTACGATTAGAAAAAAACCTGGGTACACTCATCCTCATCCCTACATATCAGTACCACCAGTAGCACATCACATCCTCACCTCACAGTGACCACTGACCATTGACCATACATACTGTTACATTGGTATTTTATCTAAATACATTTTAATGCTTCACAGTTCTAACACGTTTTTATATTTATTCAGCTAAAAAGAATATTGCTACACATATATATTGACAAAACATTTCCAAATATTTATTATATAGTGTAAGTTTTTCTGATTTTCTCTGGTTTTTCATTTCAACCCGAAAGTATGGGTGGTGGAAAGAAAGAAGGAAAAGAGAGAGAAAGAGATGCGGGAAGACAAAGTGTAAACGGAAAACACGAACAGAGTGGAAGAAAAAGTCGCATCCCCGCTGCATATCCCGTTACAATGGTAAAAGTTCTTCTTAAGCTAATAATACATGTACATTAAATCCCATCACTAAAACAAAAGACAAATAATTGTAAGATCTCTATCCCTACCTCACTGACCTACATTATATTGCCCAAATATTGTATTTAATTTTATTTACAACTATCACGGAATATATTTCCTATTTTGTTCTTTACATTATTTCTAAACTATATAGCAACCTTGTTCAGTCCATCTTGTTCTTAGCTATGTGAAAATTGTTTATTGTTTGCTTTATAAGACTTTTCCTTTGAGTTTTTCATTCCTTAAAGTAGGATGAGCAGTCTGAAAGAAGCCACAGATTTTCCCTATTGAGTTCATTCCCATGAACGTCGATTCATCATTCCGACGAACGAACCCCTCCAGTGTAGCAATCAATACCTACCATTATAGTAGTATATTTCACAAATTTGTTTTGAATACAGTTGGTTGACTTGCAAGTATACGTCGTTCCCAGAGAAAAGTGGGTTCTCTCACGGAGACTCTACAGGCATAATATTGTGGAAGAAGGAATATCCCTTGGATTTGTCAGGTTTGAAACCTTTTTGTCAATTTATATCTTTGTCATATACGTAGTCTAAGTCTACACAACATACAGTATGTATGCACTTTTGTCGCATTTGCCAATTGTATAAATGCATTCAGAGGTAAATAATTAGGCTAGTTCTTAAAGGACAGTGAAAGAACTATGAGTAGAGTATGATGTGAAATTATATTTATTGTATTCTACCTTCAATACATTTAATTTAGCATTTCATACCATGTCGCCATGTGGCATATAAATTTTTTTTAAAGTGAATAGATTTTGAGAGCAATTGTCATGATAATTTTAATACAAAGTCATAACACTACAGTGCTTTGAATTACAATAGCTAAATATTTGTTGGGGAAAGTAAAAGAGAAAGAGCGTTAATTTCCTTTTACTACACCATGCTGTTAGTGAGTACTTTATTGTATATTAAATACAATGCTATATCATAATTTAAAAAAGTATTATTGTGATTTCTCTTTGTACATATTAACACTGCTTAAACCTTATCGCATTCATTGAAGTGAAGCAATATTCAAAATTACATAAATACATTAGGAACGTGTGCTTAATAAATACCAACCCCTACTAACAACTACTATATCAATAGAAATAAATGTGCAATTTGCTGGACAAATCAAGATATCAAGACAAACTGGAATGTATGAGCCTAGCAAAAAACTTAAATGAAAAATAAATGTAGCACCGCAACTACAAAAGACAGATTGCACAATATTTTAGTAGAACATAGTGGTGAAAGTATAATGACAACATAATGACCCTTCCATTCTGTGTCACATTATAAGCATGTACTGCATGCAAAATGCGAAATAGATAAAATAACCCTTGCTACCGCTGTGAAATATTTAACTGCTGCTATTAAAACAGAGAAGCCGAGGATTAAATAGCATAATATAGCATATATAATATAGCATACATTTCCCCAAAGAAATTTCCACAGATAAGAATATTAATGAATTTAGATAAAATCTGTTCTTGAAACTACAATATGTTTTTAGAGCTGATTCAGCTGACATGTAATTCCGTAAGATATCACACATCCTCAATACCAGTTACTCATGCAGATAATCATATCTATAAGCTATAATATATCTGTAATCTGTACTTTACTTACTACTTATGAGCCGATTAGAATGGATATGCTTCAATTCTTATCCAACTAGTTCTGTCTCATTGTGTGTTGTATTGGTTCCTGTGTCTACTTTGAGAAAGAAATCCTTCCGCCAGGACTTGCAATACAGCATTTTATTTCCTTTAATACCTATACTTAACAATAGAACTGACGCTGTCCTATCGTGTACCCCAAAAGCAATATAATGACAAAGGCACAGCAGTCCTTGCTTATGTCCATAACGTCCGGGCACATTATATGAATGAATGAAGGGCTAGGTCGCCTTCTCAACTCTGAGTCAGTAGAAATATCTAAGAAACTGACAATGAATACATGCGGAGTCCAAAATTAATGGAAAATAATAATATTATATTTTCCAAGACCGACCGGCGATAAAATCGCTTTTATTGAGGGAAATGCACCACAAACATGAAAAATATTATTATAAAGATTAGTCCTTGCAAATAGACACGAATACTGAAAATCTTTTTTAAGCAGTACATTTTAAAGCAAAAAAGTGATTTTGATCGCAGCAGCTCGTTTCATTGTATGTTACAAATAATAGGAACAACGAGGACACCATTAATAGCTTATTTCACCTATATGTCCTCGCGGATTTACTTAGAATAACTGTAGTACTTCAGAAAAATGAGGTATTGCCAGCACCATTAGGTATACTCATGCACTACTTAGTTTTTAGAATAACTGTTGTGTAATTACCCAGTTACTATTTTTATGGTCTCCTATTAATTTTCATAAATAAAATCTTATTTAACTTCCTACAGAGTTTTGCCGCAATTGAGCATTCACAATTTGCGTCGAGAACTTCAACTACAACTTGGACCAGATCTAATCCCCAGAGACTTCATTTTCGTCAGAGGAGTCGGCAATATTTTTATACAGGTTTGAACTACATTTAGTTTGCTATTGAAAAGCTGATAAACTAATCATTAGATTACACTCTTGGGCTTATAAATAAACTGTAGTAAAATAAAAATGCATGTATCAAATACGTATGCAATAAATAGGACAAAGATTTGCCAGGAAATTTTTTATGGCTTAACAAATAAGTCAAGAGCAATCGTTATAAGAAGAATGACCGCAGACCATACTTTATATATGTACAGGGTATATAACAATAGAAAATATATTTAAATAGAACAATATAGCCAAATACGAAAGTACGACACAAATCAACACATCACGGTTATTTTGGCAATGCCCAAAAATAGTCAAATGTTATATCACTTCTTGAAATAGACTTTTACAATCCGCAACATTCCATATTTACCATGTATCTAAATAGGTAGAAAGTGTTGCAGAATATTATGTAGGTACTTTTGCACTAAAATTAGCAAACGTTACTAAATAGCGAATAGGATTTTGTGTAACGAAGAATGCTGATAGATTTTTAAATTAAGCAATGTACAGATTCCATTTATGGTATGATATGAGAAATATTAATAGCTTTGGTAAAATCGCAAACTCTCCAATTTATATGTATACCAAAATATCACACATGTTCTAGAATTTAATGAAAAGTGTGCAGAAAAATTTGTTTTCATAGATTTTATTTCATTGCATGAAAGATTTTGACAAGTGGAACAAACCTGCATTTTTATTTAATAATTATATAATAAATGTTGCCAATACATTTATTTTGGCATTGTAAAGCCTTGTGTTTTTACATACAAGTTCATTACCTATAAATATACATAAATAAATATGCAGATGACTGTTTGTGTAATTAACAGCCAAAAACAAGGTAAATCCTTGTACTACAACTAGCCAGTGTAAATTGACAGGCCTACCTATTATATTAAATTAGGGGTATACACATATATAGCATGTATATAATATTAGTTTAAAGTATAATACATTCCTTAAGGCTCCTAGTGAAGCCAAGTACTTTGTCTCGTTTTGTTTAACACCTTATTTCCAAGATTTTCAGTACAGAAACATGAAAAGGGAAACTGAAAATTAGAAGTGTGCCAAGGTTAACGTTTTATTTACATGCAGGCTACACGTTATTAAAATGGAGTCAGAATAGAAGGTTGTAGTAATTGTGTTGTATTGTAATGCAGGCTAAAAGTATAACAATAATGGATTTATTAACAAGTGTTATACTTACTAAATTGTAATAGTTGTTTAATTGTAAGAAAAGCAGTAAATATAGCACAGTTTCTTAGAAAAGCAGTAAAGTAAGCCAATATTTGTTGCTTTATATTTTATGTGTAAGATAAATGAGATTTCCTTGCACTTTTTAGTGGCAGGTGGATAATAAATATATATTAAGTAGACTTGTATGACTTATTTTGTGATGGTATCGTTTCCACCCATCTACGTATGTATGTACGTGAAATGAAGTGAAATGTGTTTATTTTATAACCGTTTGTAATTATGGCTCTTTAAAATTTAACTACTCTGCTGTAGCTTAAACCAAAGCAAGAGATAGAGTTGAAAGTAAAGAATTTCATCCCTCCCTTTTCATCTGAGCCCGAAATATATTTACTGGAAGTTCTTCCTAATGAAGATCCTCGCATGGCGAGCCCATTGCCACATCTTTTACTACGAGAAGATACTCCGCCTCATATATGTCACGACCTTTGTCACCACAGCAGAGCCCGTAAAAGTAAGTACTAATTCAGACAATTTCCTATCTTAATTATATCTCCAATTATTTATTACTTCTCAAATACTAAATACCAAAAACTATTAGCAATCTTCTAAACTAACAGAACTAAGGAGCATAGACCTTAAGTTACGACTGCGACTAAAAATGCTTTACGATTTTCCTTTTATGGCATTTCCCGTTTTATGTGCATATAATAATGGGAATGGGGCCATTAGATTCTCATATTTATTGCAAATTCCCATTGGGAGAACAGGGGCTTTAAGTATTACACAGTGTTTGGTAAAATATTATCGAAACATTTTTGATTTTCAGACAGCGTTATGTATTCATTATGTAAAATTTAAACCTAGATCCAGTGAAAGCGTGTTAACATTTTTGATTTTTGTATCCTTACATAATTATTACATTTTTTACAGCAGAATCATATTCTGTACACCTTCCCTTTCCTTTGGACAATAAATTAATTTAGAATTCATCAAATTATCACAGTTTTATAATGTAATATTCTCCGACTCTGCTTATATAATTCGGCGGAATCCCTAATTGAACGGAACATTATGGGTTATTGAGGAAATATCAAAAAATCTTCGTATTGTGTAAACCCTGACTGTAACTATGCTTGTGATTACTCCTACGGAAAAATACTCAACTCGTTAAACAATGTTGTAATGATATAATCCATATTTACCGAAGCAAAGAAACGAAAACTGAACAATATCGGATTTGACCATCAAAGGAACTGTCGAGCTGACAGAATGTATGTACTTTCTCCAAATTAAATGCATATGATTAGGATTACGTGCGTATTAGTAGCAGGCTAGACTTAACTTATATTAAGTGTGTTATGGTTTTAGCATCGGTTAATAACATTATTATAGTAATGCATACGTATAGGTAGGTAATTCTTAAAGAAAGTAGGGTATACTATATACCCTTAGTACATAGTTACTGGAAGGAGTTATGTGTAATAAATAGTTAGATATAACTGTAAGGTTAATGGATGAGATTTGAAAATGGATTTAGTACGACCTTAGGCCAGTCACTCAGCTTTGAATATTACATTAATTTACTCCAGATATATATTTTAGCATAGCATAGAAAGCAGTGCAGAATGCTTCACTATTGTAAATGGTTATATTCTGCGGAAAAATGTAACTAACTGCATAAAGAAGGAGAAAGGAGAGAACAATATAGATTAGCTAGTTCTTAGTACCATAAACACAAATCACAAGGAAAGTATTTAAGCGGAGAATAATGTATCGTGTGACTAAGGCTAACTGTGTAGTATTTCATGTTACATATTATGACATGGACAAATACCTAAGCTAAGAAAAAAGAGGTGAACTAAAGCGTTAAACCCTCACGCTATAATCCAACCGAAGAGTAGCTTTTAATACCTATGGGGCTAAAGATTTATATTTACATTGGATTAGAACCTTAGGTAACTTTAGGTAACGCTTGGCTTTGACTTCACTTGATTTGGTTACTGGAAATCTTGTACGGACATGCGTTTTGGTGATTTGGAGAAACTACGGAACATTTAGGTGTAAGGAAACTCAGGTAGGAATTCCTATGGAGCTAATGGGCTTTTGTGTTTCGAAGCTAACTAATGTAATGTAAGTATGGAAAGGGATGGATGGGACAGGTCAGGCCAGCCCGGTAGGGTATTTATTAGTACATTGCCTGTTTGCGTTCCTCGCTCGATCGGCCCATTCTGCACTGCTACCCAACTAAATCATTTCCACTTGGACACTTCAATTGAGTGGTCTTTTGCTGAATTGTCTAATAGTCCACTAGAACACACGCATTCTAATTAAAGTATCGTTCGGCTACCCTTTTGTTAACTAGATATTATTTAGGTAGCCTTCTTCCGCCTACATTATAATATAACTACACAATTTAAAAAAAAACATTTACGTGTGCCTTCACAAATATTGTTACTTTCTCCAAACACAAGTACCTTCAGGACACTTACAGAAATATTTACTCAAATAAATAATATTTTGCAAGAGACACAAACGGATCTACTTATTTATAGTAGGACTGAGGAGTGCCATTAGAAAATTCGAGAGAAATTTTTTGAGAAACTGTTCACGATTGTCAAAGTGAAGGTGAGACTGAAATCAAAGAAAACTGATAGAAACCCAAATTTGTAATGATGAATATTACGATAATCATTCCCGCTATTCAAATAATGAAAAATAAGGAGCCGGACTCTCCTCAGCCTACAACGCCATTTCCTCCCATCAGTATTACACCTTCGCCTGTTAACTACTCCATGACGCCATATTCCCAATACGACTATGAACACACTGCTAAGTTTTCACGAAGCGAATTTTCTGCCAATATTTTCAGTGAATCAATTGATTTTAGCAAATCTTCCTATGACGACAGAATGGAAAACTCATTAGACTACACCGCACCGCCGACAATGGCTAACTCTCCAATGCCGCCTGAATACGAGTCAAGGGTCAACACTCCAGAGCTTGAACCTCAAGAAACACATATTGAAATTGTCCAAGAAGCACCTGTTCAAGAATCTGAAAGTGTCGATGTTGAGATTGTGGTAGACGAAACGGTTGAAGAGGTTATAGTTGAAAAATCGGATTCCGTTGATCACACGACGACTGAAGCTTCCACGCCAGAAACGGTTATTCATGTTGTAACACAAGAGAGTCAAGACATAAAAGATGAGATTCAGTCCACAGAAATAACTACTAAGACTACCTCTACGATGATGATGCAAGTCCCGAATATCAATTTCGTGTCTGCTACTCCAAGGTAGTTCTAAATATTTTTATTCGACATTTTTATTTATTTTCAGTGCAAAGTCAATGTATGACAGAATGCTTTGTTAAATGCAAACAAGTATATTTATATTTGAATTCCTTAATGTTGCAGGGTATCTCCAGAGCCAGACGACGACAGAACAGTAGCAGCAGAATCAGTAACTGAAGATGAAGGAACTGAAAAGGAGACTTTAGAAGCAGCCACTGAGGTAGAGACAAAAGAGGAAGAGACACTCACACCGCCAGAGGAGCCAACAAGTTATGAGCCTCCGAATAATAATAAAGAGGAGAAAGTTGAAGAGGAGGTGAACGTGTCAAGTGATGAAGTAATTGAAAAAACAGAGACAACTTCAGAAAACAAATCTTCAGAAGAGAAAGAAAAAGTGGAGGAAGTAATGATTCCAATGCATCCCATTACTACATCCAAAAAGAAGACTTTGACATCGAAATCCGAGAGAAAGATAAAGAAAAGACAAGAAGAGAAAATTGTTGTTGAGAAGAGTGTTCAAAAGCGACGGACTAAACCATTTCCAGATCCGAGAAAGCCATCCAATTATCCACAGCGACTGAATAAAGTCACATTGGCTCGTCAAGCTCTTGCCAGGGAGAAGCGCCGAGTTTACGTCGAGGAAAGAATTCAGAGCTACATTAGAGGAGCTCAGACTGTAGCACCCAGCGGCAATTTGATCTCCAGCACTCAATTGTCTCAGCAATACACAAAACCTGAAAAAGCCATTCGGACTGATCCCACCCCAATAGTTCGGCCATCAGCAATTTCTCAGACTGAATCTATACATGAAATGGAACTCGGAAGTCTCAGCGCCACACATTCCCTTCCAGATATAGATCAAAATTATTTTATGAACAATTCCTTCTATCTACCCGCATCTCCTAAGCCATATAGTGCCATGTCTGTAGCAAGAGTTCCTACTCGAAAATCCTCATCACTCACTTCCTTGCATAAAATGCATTCGCTAGGTTCACCAGGGTCTATTCCGCAAATATCTTTTAATCAAGGCTCTCAGAAAAACATTTATGTCAATTCTATTCCCGAAGAGAGTTCCGAATGGTGGAAAGGAGTCTCGGAGCAGCAAGGATTTTTCTATTCCTTTAGAGTTAGGCAGTCGGGTCCGGTTCAAATGCTGGACAAATCTGTACAGACCCATGTAGGGGAGTCACACTCTGAAGGATTCACCGTCAACTTCTCTCCTAATGCTCGTGGTTCCGTTCTCATGAGCAGAAAGATGGAAAGATCTTATAGTAGCTCTTTTACTAATTTACCCTTAGCTGTAGACGATAGTAAGTTTGCGTAACTAACTCACTTAGTTTCAAAACAACCCATTTTTTACTTAGAAAAATTACATGGATTCAATCGGGAAATGAGCATTTGTCATTATCATTGATATAATGTTAATTTACATTCTCAATTTATAAAAAACAGGGCGTATTTTAACTAAAAATCCTGTAAAGCATTTTTAGTGTCGCCTTTCATTACAATTATGATATCCCTTGAGCGATCTCGTAAGGAAAGATGTGTGTTCTTTGTTTGTCATGTGTCTAATATTTCTAGGGGATAAAATTCTGAGAGAAATCACAGAGACTGTGCAGCTGCGACATGATGCTGAGCTCCGAAGAGCTGAATTGGTGCAGCGAGCAAATGATCTCCAGACAAGGGTCAAGGAAAAGCGTGACAAAATAACCAGAGTAAATCTTTCTTTATATTTCACAGCGGAGACTGAATTATTTAGTATTTAATTTCGTATTTACATTTCTGTCTGCTTCTTTCGTTTTACCTTAGCAAGAATTTGTGTATTTTTTTTATTAAGAAAGGCTACACATTATATAATATCTAATTGCTCATGTTTACTAACGGGTGACCTCCATAATTCATATAAGTATTCACTCACCAGTAGGTAGGGTAAAAGTAATTTCCAATTATTTATATGCGCAGTTTAAAAGAAAATTTGAATATTTATTGTATTGTAGACCTTTGAATTGCCTAAGGCATAATATAATACGTCTCTAAGATGTTAACAAGAAGTCAAGTACAGTACCCATGTATTACTAATATTATGTAAGATGCTAACGTTATAGGTTACTATATGTCCCTATACGCGTAATAGTATAAGTAAATAGTTCCCGTCTCCTGGGCTGGAACTGTTGACTAATTGTGCATCCTATTTATTGTAAATTGTAACTACACCACAAGGTAGTAAATAGTATTGTGAAAATACTCATTGCCACATTTTGGTGGTGCGTGAGTAATTAAGTGGAGGTTAACATAAATGTAAACACGAAACGTAGTTTCACTACTCACCCACCAAAACCGAAACACTCCCCGTGAAAAGTAGTAGGCGACTACTGGAAACTCTATGATTGCTAGTGACCCCATTTTCTTATCGGGTTCTTTAAATCTCATGGTCGGTCATTGATTAATCTAAAATGTAACCCGATTTCCATGAGGCAACCTTCAAGCCAAAAACTTTCTCATATGGAAAAATAATGTAACTATTTCAGAAATGGGACAATATTTAATTAGAATACCATTTTCAAGTACAACATGCTATTATTAACTATTTTCTTCGGTTTTATGCATAAATTAATTTAAAAGAAAACTTAGAATTGAGCTCATTATGTTGCTACATAATCTGTTCAAAACGGCAAAATAAATAGCCTGAACTTGATTAAAAATGTGGTAAACAATGCGTTACCACACTTTTAACAATTTTTGCATTTTATTGTTACCTAGATGCTTATAATTTACGTTCAAAAGAGTCAGAATGGTAATAATAATATATATCGGGTTTTTTGACAGCGACATGAATTTTGGCACAAGAAATATATTGAAGAGTCATCTTTGACACGCCCATTGGAGGCATCATGCAGCTCACTTCGAGCTGAACTTAATACGGTACATCGACGATTGCTTGCCCATCTTGAAGGAAGGGACTTGCCATTGCGACTGAGAGACGGTCCTTCCAAAAAGGTAATCTTTCGTTTATTAAGAAATTTGCTCTTGTTTTCTTGACCTCGCCTTGGTTTGCTCACTAAACATTGTATCGTAATCGCAGGCGAATTATAAGATCATGGCGGCCCGCCTGCAGCATGAAATTAAAGAATTACAGCAGAAAGTTAAGGCAGCAAAATTACGCCTGGAATCAGAGATTAAGGTAAAACACCTGGAACTTATTTAGTGGTAAATTGCATAATATTATGATAACTAATTATACCGTTTTTAATGAAATTCTAATGAATTTAGCTAAAAGAACAAGCGGACCGGGAGGTGCGGGATGTGAGGAATGACTTGTCTCATAAAAAAGTTGTTATGTCGCTAGCAAGATCTCAAGTAGGTGGATTACCGCCTGTGCATCCAAGAGCATATGAACCTTTGATTTATTAAACTAAAATTAGGCTAGCGTATTGATAATATCTAAGATTTTTGTAGCTAATAGAAAAATTATGTACTAAATATGTAATAACTTACTAACTATATCAATAACTTAAATCTAATCATAGCTACTTGCATTCAGTTGCTCGTCCAACTTGTAACTTTAACATCGAATAGAGCAGGATAAATGTTATAAAAACTTGGTACAGTATACCATGGGCTAGGTTTAGGTCTTGCTAGGAAAATGAAAGATGTTTCTCATCGTCAGAGGTCCGGTTGTGGCATTTAAAAAAATTGTAAAGAAAATTTAATGTTATATTCTTATTGTTTTCCTATGTACAGTATATTACGATGTCCTCACAGGTAGTTTTGTTACGGACATGGAAAGGGACACCATAATATATGTGCATTTACGTAGTAGCTATTTTGTTATCTCAACGATGTTCAAACTAATTAGTTATTGTTTTAGAATCATACTGTTATTTACTATATAGGTTGCTACATATCGTTTAGTAAGTTACTGAGTACCGAAATAATAGAAGTGCTCGTTCGTGTAGAACTCAGGCTACAGAGGACAGAGCCCAATCGGAAAACGTGAAAGTAAATTAAACTGAATGGAAAACATAAGACGATATTTTGAGACTTTGCGAACAAACTTGGAATGAAATTCATTAGTGAGACAGAATAGGCTGGAGTTGGATTAGGATATCTCTTTTAAAGGCTTCGAATAATTTTTTTGAATTTAAGTGCGTTTTAAAAATGTATTTTTAAAAGTATGGGGTCTATCTCACGATTTGGTTTGACATTTGAGCAAATCATTATTCAGTGAAGCTAATGACCCAATTGGTTAAGAATTTGCTTACCTTAAAATATTTAAAGATAATAGTTGCTCATGTAACGGCGTATCTCTATATTTATTGATATGATAAGGAAGAATCAACTTCTTATTTATCCTACTACGGGTAATCATTATGTTAAATACTTTGTCTTGATAAAATGGAACTGTACTTGAGTTGAATACCTGGAAACGGAACCTAGCTGATATTGAGTGAGCCTTAAGTTGGCTTTGGCTCAGATTTGTTGACGTTGGCAATATAATTACTAAAAATATAATATGATAAATAAATACATTTATCCAAATTACTTTTACGATATGTATATATTATTATTAAGCAATAATACATTTTTGCACGCTTCCATTTTAGTAAAATAGATTCTATATATATTATATCTACTAATAACTAAAACTAAAATATACTCACTATAAAGATAAATATTATGCCGACTAAAAAATAAGAAAATATTAATTGATTTAAATAATTACACTACCTCCTACACAAATTAATTATATTTTTCTTTCATTAGTTGCAAATATTATATAATACGCAATTATGCATTTTTGGGATATAGTGTATTATTTGTAAAATAGTTGAAGGAAATATGTTTGCAGAAATATAGGATAGATAATATAATTTTACATGTAGCATTAGGTACCGAGAAGGATTGTAGTAGTCTGTATTTTATGTAATATGACATGATTGTGTATTATATTGAGCGTGAAACAGATTAGTGTTTACAAGCTACTTATTATGAATAGTGCTCAATATACAAAATCAAAACCCACTTTTAAAATACCATTATCTATATTAATTCGTGAACCTATTAATTTGAGTATAAATACCTAGTTGCTGTCACGCTACGTAAATATGTGCAGATATATTGCATTGAATGGTATTAAATGTGTAAAATGACTACTTCTTTTATTGTTACATTATTTGACTGTGATCACAGGAAAGGAAGAGAATATTAATATTAGTAAAGTTATTTAAGCACATTTTCTGTTGGCAATAAAAAGATACCTACTTATGTAAAAAATAATATACATAAATGTTGTATTGAAAGAAATGAATAAAGTATCTCATTTTAGCTATACTTAAGATATCGTGTATTCATATTAACGGAATAATATGCTAATAGAAATAGATAAATAAATGCAAGCCATTTAAATAAGTAGATTTAGGATGTATAACCATGGATGAATGAAATTAATGAACGGTGGAATTAAAATGAATTTCTTTCTTTTAAAATTATCACTTGTTTATTTATTTTTAAAATTTTTTAACTCATAGTTGCAATCAGCCTTAGACCTTAATATTAAACACCAACACATATTTACTTACACACTAAAATTCCGTAGTTAACTCCCAATGTAAATTGTAAATCACACCATTTTCATAAGTTTTAGTCATTTACAATTGAAATTTACAAACTTTCACACAAAACACAGTATTGAGTAGACTTACTTAAAAGACAATTTTAGTTCATATTGCATATTTTTAGTATTGTTCAGGCTCCATCTTAAATAGTACACTTTACTACGATTATTACGGCGTATACAGTTCGGAGCATCTAGCTTACGCTGTACAAGAATTCGGAGAAACTTGACATAATCCATCAATGTTTGATCTCCATCATTGAGTAGATACAAAATAGTGGTAATACTAATACATTAAAATCAGCTCTTGTCTATAATCGAACAAGCACAACCATTTTATACCTCAACAATCACTATTTGTGATAAATACTTCATAGGTACCCTGAAGAATTTTTGCTAGGGTACTCCCAAAACTACTGTTAAAATCTATTTAATATCATTGTTCCATACCCACATAAATTCACATCATTTTTTAACATGTAAGTCAGTTTATAATTATTAATTAGAATCCCTTATATTAACCACGTTTTTCTAAAGCAATTCTGAGCATATCTGTATTTAGTAATAGGCTAATATTTTTCGGCTACAACAAATTAATCCTCGTGTTACATCATTATCAAAATTATTTAAGCATTGTGTCACTAAAAATTTATTTTTCGTATCACCAAATTATTTGTGCGAGTAAGGCTGCATAGATGAAGAAAGTCCATAACTAAAATTAAAACGGCGAACAGTTTCTATCTTTTACTTTACATCCTCATCAGCCTCCCCATTTCCTTATCTATCATAATATGCATACAATTATGTTTATTTTTCGTTACTATTGGATGATGCTGAATGATTTACCTGCGCGCGTTTTCTCCATACTTATACTTATCTATAATATCAACATTATGATATTGGAAGCATTTCTTCGGCTACACATAATTATTTGCAAGCTTAGCTTCTACAATTGGTATTATTCGTTTCTATCTCATTTATACAGCCTTACTCGCACAAATTTTAGTGATAAGGATAATAAATGATTAAATAATTTTTATAATGGCTTATGATTAATTTGCGGTGACACCATCTTCCTACTGAGCTAAATAAATTGCAAAAGCTAGAATAGTTAACCAAAAAATTATCTTAATTTGTACATATTTCATGAAACAGTTAATCGCTTACACAATTATTATACCTAAAATAAAAACGTTCAATGGACAGGTAAAAACTGAGGTAGACAGGTACGTCTGAAAATGTAACTGGTTTCTTACCCAAGACCTAAAGATATTTTTAGTTCGCTTTTCTGCTTTCCAGTATTCATTTTACAATACTACAATATTTTACTTGCTGTCCTATCTTATGACTAATAAAGCATTTTTTTGATTGGCATTATTGCTATTTTGAACCGAAATATTTGTTCGAACAATATGAGTCGATTTGAAGCATCTCTTATCAAACTATTATCCAGACTAAGATATTATACTGAAAACTATTGGAGTATACCTAATGATATCCATTGAGATGCAAGTTTCTGAAAATATTTTCAGTTCTTTCAGTCCAGGTAACAATTAACGTGATACTTCGAACATCTTATGGATGAGTAATTGTACTTTATATTAATAACATAAATACCACAGTACCCGCTCAATTGGCAAATTTTGCAATTTTTTGTCTTAGGTTATTATATTTGAACTATTTAACAACAATTGCCAATTAATACATTTCAAAACAACAAAAGCATTATCCTAACTATCTACTAATGTCAGTCTAATGTAATGACTTCAAAATCATTTCCACTTGAGTAACAGTTATCCTTGTTTGGTCTTGGTGGTGGCGGAGAAGGAGTCCTAGTGGTAATAACAGGATGTTTCTTCTTCTTCGGTGGTAGACAAGAATTATAGTCTGCTGTTGTAGCCACGGTCTTTGGCACACGCGAATTAGGGCCTGCTGTCGTATCCATAATCTTTGGTACACGAGGAATAGGGACTGCTGTCGTATCCATAATCTTTGGTACACGAGGATTAGGGACTGCTGTCGTATCCATGGTCTTTGGTACACGAGGATTAGGGCCTGCTGTCGTATCCATAATCTTTGGTACACGAGGATTAGGGCCTGCTGTCGTA
>JAQFYC010002159.1:0-27749 GCA_034694165.1 Tomocerus mixtus
ACTACTATCGAGCTAAATTAGTTACGAGAAGGTATGCCCATTACTACAGTAATCCCATCAGTCCGTGCGCTGCACTGTGTAACTACAGATATACCTTATTACTCTTCCTGTACATATACATATACCTATATAGTTAATTCAATGAAAGCTAATATGAGAGTTTTCCATAATTTCTAGAAAGCCAAAGACACTATACTATCTGTATTACTTCCTTACGTATTTTTGGTTTAATATAATAAATGTCAGTTAACGTGTGTGTAAGCAAATACAAAAGTTAGAATATTAATATCAAATATAACGTATACTGTTCTGTGTGTGTAAATAGTTCATTTCCATATAAAGATAGTAGTACAGTGCAGGTATAACACTTAGTGTTGCATTTGAGTATGCCTGGCTATCTGCAATGAATTTGTCCATAGAAAAGTACATAGTAGTTTCTTTGGCGTTTGTCTTGCAATGAAGTATTTAATATAAGAGGATGTACCTACATGTATTAGTTACGTTAGTGAGGTACAAAGCTTTGTCTGAGGAGGAAGCTGAGCTGAAGTGATGTAAGGAGGAGAGAGGGCTTATCAAAATGAATAGCTCATTAAAGAAGACTGTAGAGAAGGAGTGACATGACAGAGAGATGAGAGATAGTTCCCGTCTCTTATTCAACTCGTAGCCAAGGCAAACTCTATATATTATGTACATATAATAAAGAGAGAACCAGTACCAGCTCCTGACTCCTATGATATGGACTTTGTTCTGTCTGAGTCCTTGAGTCGAGTTTTCTCATGTGGATGAGGAAGTGAGTGGATGGGAAGGAGTTGGGCTGCCGCCGTGTCATCCCATCACAAAACAAAACTGAAAAGAAGACTTAAGGCCCTTTCTTTCTTCATCTTATATTTTATAGATATAACATTACACTATATACACTTAATATTATACACACTATATATTGTATAACTCACAATTTACAATACAATAGCACACGAGTATGGTACAGTAATGAGAAGACTCCTTGGAAGAACAGGCTAGACAAGACAAAATCCTATATACTTTTATATTGGATACATTTCATGGAATGAAAACATAAAGAAGGAAATCTCCGCCTTCTTCTTTACTTTAGCTACATACTTAACTTGGCTTATTGTTAAGTACAGGCATTCTGTCTGTCTGTCTCGCTGACTTTATTTTGTTGAAATCAACTAACGAATCACTCATTGTGCTTCAATAACAAAGACTGTCTCAATCGCAAAACTTTAGAAATATCTGCGTATGTACGTAGGTTAGCGTTATCCCCTTTAATTTTCATGAGAGATTTCTTGATTTCTTCTTTTGCATGGTTTGGTTGGGAAGAAACTTTTCTGTTAGTCAGTTGTTTGTAGTTCGTAATTGTAGTTGCCTTCTATGTAATACTATATTATTGTCAATAACTTTCTTTACAATTAATTTTATGTCTCTGATTACATATACACTCCGTATTGTATTTAAGGGGCGGGCTATCGTTTTCTACAGCTACGAGCGTTCTGCATAAGACTATCACACTATACTTATGCAAATTACTACTGCGTGCTAACTGGGTATGTACCAATATATAGACTTTAATAGCACCTAGGGAAAAGAAGGAGGAGAAAGTCTTTAGATTGCATGCTAATACAAGTTATTATTCTCACAATCAGCGAAAATGTATCTACCTTATCTTATGTTGCAGCTTTCAGCTCTCCAACTGCGCAAATAAATAGTCTCTTTCTTCTAGGATGTACTAGCCTCACAATCAGTGTCTATTTTGCTCCTCATATATTTTATCCTTTAATATAGCTTTGAAAGGAGTAGTAGAGCTAGTTATTTAATACTTTTCATTTAATATCATTATTCTTCTTTATTCAACTACATCATCTCCCAACATAAATGACTTACAAACTTTCTAAGCGTAATTTTCCATGTAACAACGTAGGTAGAAATTATAAACAAGATGGAAATACAGAGGGGCAAGGAATAAATTCATTTTAGGAAAGTGTACACGTGTTCTCTCGTAAGGCTTTCTTTTTTCGGTATTTTTAAGGGTTCCATTTAGTGCGTTTACAATTAGCTTTAAATTCCTGAATACTTAGTGCATATTATTTTTAATTCTAGGTTTTCTCGGATGCCATGTATTGCATAGTTGTCCACACAGTCGAAAGATTCTGCCATTTGTCTTCTAGTGTTTTTCGTTCCATTTCTTTTCGTAAATTCCAAATTCAACCAGACATAGGTAGTTACCCTTGTTAGGATTCATGATAAAAAACTCATACTAGTTATGAGATATTTATTTGCCACCCTGTAGATACACTTTCTTAATAGACTATTAAATGCCCCAGAAAAATCTGAATCCAACTCCATGTATTCGCAATAAGAAAATGTCAATAGGCCTTTCTTAGAAGAGGCACTTTTGTTAAGTATCTAAGTAACATAGACATACAATAGAAAAAGAATTACAATGCACGCCTACACATACCTCGCGAAAAGTATCAACTAGCTTGCAGGTTGGTTTTATCCGTCACTTCGTTCATTTACTACATTTAGCAACATGATGAAAGGATAACAATTGATGAGCTACATTATTATTACTGTACTAACAGATAGATAGCTAGAGATGGCTGAGATAGATAAAATATTAATTCAAATAACATACGCAGTATCTTTTGGTTCAAATTACACAGCCCGAACGTCCTGTCCTGGTTTACTTTTCATGCATTTTACCTTTGCATGTCATGCTACTTAAATGACATTACATTAACGGGCCTTCTTTCTTTTGCCTAGCGAATAAAACAAATTTTACATTTCGTCCCGTCCGTCTCATCCTTTGCTTTGGAGAGTGGAGCTGGAGTGAGCATTGACTTTGACTTGACGCTTTCTTTAGTCCTCAACTTTCTTTTGTCTTTTTTCTTTGTGTTAAAAAGTATTTTTCTGTGCAACTGTTTCCACACACTGTGGATTAGAGTGTGCTAAGTAGTCTAGTTGATAAGTAGGTATAGTAGTAGAAGTTTTCTATCTCTGTACCTGCATACTACTCTGTACTTATGTATAACATACATAGATAGTAGATACCTATATTTGTATGTACCTAAGAAAAACTTTAGTAAGTTCAGCTTAGCCCAGTTCTAGTTCTGTGTTATCTTATCTTTACATCTTTCGTCTTTAGTCCTATTTCTCACTGCAGCGTCACCAACATCAACACCAACGCCAACTGAGCATGAGTTCTGGTTCTTGCATGAGATATGCATCTATGTATGTATAAGTAAAACTATTTTTCATATGGAGTTGATTTTCTTTCTTTACCTCTAACCTATTACTATTGTATACCAAATAATATGGTTGTTAGTAATAGGTACTACTATAACTATACGTATTATTACTTCTTTCTTGCTGCAGTTTCTTGAGATAAATTAATGGGGAAGAGAAGAATAAATATTATATAGTTGATGTGATGTGGTGCATAGTTCGTAAGATGGAATAGTATGCTAGCTCACTGTGACTCTGACTGTCCGTGATATTTTTTCTATAAACCATCCAATCCACCAAGATGAGCATTTTCTCTTCATTTGTAAAGGAAGGGCAATAAAAACTTTGCTGGAAAGAAAAATGGCCTAGAAAGAAAATTACAAAAGACAAAAGAGAGAATTTGCATCCTTAAAGAGTGAGTGAACTGATGTGAATTATGATTACAATGGAATGCTCAATGTGCTGGTTTCCCTTCTCTTGATTTGCAAGACTTTCACCACGCTTTCCCTACTTTCTATTACTATCTGTAACATCCTATAAGAAATGTATATTAAAAAGTATAGGTATTCTTACGTGCTACTGTAGGTATATATGTAGACACAGATTATATTTACGCTGTAGCAACGTAATGTATGTAACTGCATTCGGTAAGTATAAATATTTTTTGGCGACATCCTCCAAAACAAACTCAAACTTTCTCCGATGTGTACATATGCATACATATGTATACAAACTTTCACTTTCTGCATAATGCTTAGCATATATCTCGTATCTTTGAGTATGCGAGATTTGTTACACAAAAAATATACCTACGCTACATTAGAATCATTCTTTGTTGAGAGATGTAAACATTCCAAGATTCAACGGTGCCACTTTTAATATATGCGAAAAATTCTTACAATCTTTTTACTTTCTACCTAAGGATGACATACCACCATATACCTACTGAATTTTTGTTACTAGGTAGGTAACTAGTTTCACTAAGTAAAGTACCTAAGGGTTCCTTTTCTTAATTCTATCTCGTTATGTATGCATAGAAAAGAATTATCATGTCGCAAGAGGGACAAATGAGAATATGGGGTTTTTGCTAAGGGTGCCTTAGACTTTATAATGCTAGATTCGCAATAAATAACAAACCTTTAGCTCTTTCTAGAATGTAGGTAGTAGGTACGTACCTACCTAATGTAGCAACGTATGTATTATTCTGTCTGGGAGAAGGCTTTTATTTTCTATTCATTAACATTCAGCGTCGCATAACAAAGCTGAATCAAGAACTGTTAGACTTCTATTGTGTTTCCCCATTCTTGAAAGCTCTCAATTGAAATAACTTTCTCTTTTCAACAATTCTTTTAGCTTTCTTTCTGCTGACATAAAGTTTTATACCATATAAAGCAATCTACTTACTACTTACACAATTTTATATAATACTCAGACAGTTTATTTATTATAATATAATGAATATATAGCTAAACTGCCTCAGTGTACGGTTACGAAACGAGCACAGTACGAGTACCTACTTATTTAAGTACATGTCAAAATCTTTCACTTCAAATATTTTTTTACATTTAGGGAAACCATTTGTGACACAATTCTATTGGCCACCAGGAGTGATTCAATTTTCGTATCCATATATGTACTACTTTGTGTATAGTATTTAGGTATTTTGATATTTACGCCACAAATGTGGACGAAAATGTTTGTCTAATTCATATTTGTGGTCTGGTGAAAGCAGAAAATGGGATTTATTTAGAAATGAAAGCAGAGAAAGTCAAGTTTAGATTTTGACTGAATAATGACATATGAATGTATTAAGTACCTTATCTACATGTTGAGTTTTACATACAAATTGACACGGTTTCTCAATGACCGATTTTGATCATTGAATTTTGTATGCGACAGCAAAAGAGAACTGGTGCATGAATTTCTACAGAATAAATAAGTGGGTGACTAGACTAGAGGAAAGTATGTAAAGCACCTTGAATTGAATGTCTGAGAATTTCCTTTTCTATCCACACTTTACAATATACTAACTTTCAGCCAGCTATTCACATTCTCCTATTCATAGAAATATAAGTAGACTCTTTAAGTATGTCTTTATGGTTGGGAATTCTATATAGGTACTTAGTTACCTAGTGGCACAGCCTACTGCCTCCTCCCAATCACAACTTCACGAGAAAGGGAATGGCTTCGCTCCATCAGAAGAGTTTCTTACTAGCGTTTGTTGAAAAAGTTTCTCTTTTAAGTAGCTATACCTTAAGTACTTTGAGAATAGAAAGGATTCCTTTTCCCTCGGCAAGTGTACTTATAAGTAGGCATGCATTATAATAATATTCTTTTTGTAGCATTCATGTCAAACCGAGTCGAGGAAAGTAAAGTCGAGTCAAACCAAACCAATTCAACTTCCTAGACTACTGTTACTTACTCACTCAGGCGGTCTTACAGCTATGACCATTGAGCTCACTCACTCAGTTAGGGCACCAAGATTTTTATTGAAATGGCTGACATTCGGGGGGATTGAATCAATAGATTGGATCAAATTATTCCGACTTTAACTTTATTTTCTATTCCTGTTACACTATACACTTTCTAGGACACACTTACAGATTTCCTTTCCTCAATTCCCTCGATATAGCCAAAAATGGTACAGTATATACACTACTAGCAGCACTATGCCAATTTATATCGACTAAATCTCACAGATACTAAATGTACAGAAGTGTACTGTATTGAACTGAAATAGAGAGTAGTTTAACTACAACACAATAATACACTTCTGCTCTAAACGTACGTTGTTGCACTTAAGTTAGTCTTAATGTGCTGCAGTAATGCCTGTACTACCTATTTACTCTGTACATAATACCTACTAAACGTACCTAAATACACACTACAAATATAAATACAATAGGTACAATGAGTATGAATGGTATTGAGTGTGCGTGTATTGTATGCGAGTTTATATAATGTACTGTATGTAGTATTACCACATATGTGCATCTGTATACCTAAAGGATTTAACTGAATAATAGTATTACTCTGTAATGTACAGCATTTACAGATATTGCCGTTAGTACAGAAGAGACAGTGAGTTGACTTGAATATTGTGTTTATTCTACATGTAGAGAATGCAGAATAGGGTTTAAACAGTTGCTTTCTTTAGCTTTTGTATAGGTAGCAAGTTGAGATGTTGAAAACGTTGACTTTGCAATGTGCAGGGGCCCGTCTTAAGTATATACAGAGTATACGCCAAAACTAACGTCCATTGTATTGCAGTCTAAAACGAAAGCAATTTGGTTCTTCCAATCCAATAGCTTTGCCATTTGAATGCAATTCAACATCAAGGAACGCAGTGTAATGTTATGTGATGAAATGTAATATGTAGTAAAGCACAAAGTGTTTGTACAATAGTAGTAGTAGTGGCAGTACCTACGACTAACATAAGAGTAAATTCAGATAGATTGATGCAAGAGGAGAAAGGGTAAATGTAAAAGTAAATGTAAAAGCAAGCATCTATGCCGTGTTGTAGTAGAATGTTAAGCTAAACCAAGAAAAACTCAAGTTTCTAACGAATAACAAAAATGCTTCGAGCAATAAGCTGTAATAGAATAGAAATAGCATTAGAAATAGATGGAAGCAATAAGTAAAGAAAACTATGCAGCTGGCAATAAGAATGCATTGGCGAATTGGATAATATACTATTGGACTCCATAAATACATACATATCAGTAGGTAGTCGATAGATGATAGGTATACAATAAAATACAGAGGTACTGAGGTAGTTGTACTTGTCCTATAGGTAGTATGTATTAATCCAATGCGAGTTCTATACTTCCTGATCAGGTCAGATTAGATCAGAGTAGAGGAGTAGCGTACAGTACACAGAACAGAACACAATAATGTCGGCTGAAGTCCAAGTTAGGAATCCCTCGCAGAACTTGAGGAGTTTTCTTGGAAAAGTTGGCGATAGGTATTTTATACGTTCCTTGGCAAGGAAACCTTACTACGATCTTCGAGATGAGAAAGAAGAGAGTAGTGGGCGAAAGTATTTGCACCAGATTAGCTGATACGAAAAAACGATCACGATTTCGAAGGTCCATTCTCAAGGATGATGACAGTGCAGAGCAGTAGCAGAAGTAGTCAAGTCCACCAAGTCAATACAAAAATACCACTCAAGGTTTTCACATTGCAAAAAATGTGCATTTCCTCACATTGCTTTTCTAATTCCTGCATGGCATACATTAATAGTACAAAATTTGCAAAGGAAAACTAGGAAATATCTCTGTAATACTTTTCTGAATTAATAACTTGTACATAGTCTTCGAGTAAGGAGGTTAAGCCGAGGAATTTGTGGGAGATTCCGTTAAAAGTAGAAATGTGTTAGAATTTTCTGAAGTAAGGATTGTGAAATGTTAGTTATGATGTTCTAGATAAGAATCACATGATAGAAACACATAAGTAGGCATTATACTAAATATATCCTTTGTGTAAGTAGGTACGTGGTAAGTTAAGTAAGTAAGTTATAACTCACCAAAAATGTAGTGCAGATAGTAAAAAGAGAACCCTTTTCCTTCGTAAGAAGGTGGACTGGACTGGACTGGACTAGCGTCTGGGCTGGACAAAGTCCACAAGGAGATTCTAGAGAACCGGAGCATTTTTCTTATTTCATAGAGAAAACTTTGGCTATTGCTCTGCTGACAATGGCTTTGCTTAGCCATTGCGGAAATTACACACTTTCTCTGTCTATTCTACACTACAGACACGCCGTGCCATTCCAGACCAAGCCACACCAAACCAAGGCAGAGCAGATCAGAGGAGCCAACTTTGGCTCGGTCCACTTCTCAACATTGCTTTACTTTACTTTACTACTATTATCCTTAGGTATATATATTTAACTACATACGCTCAGTTCCAAGTTGCAGCTCATTGTTAGTTGTCCTTCCTGTCCCTGGGTTGGCTACGTCTACTGTACTCCTTCTGTACAGATTTTTAAGGGAACAAAAGTGTAGAAATTGAAGGGCTACTAGTATTTACTACACACATATATTGGTATACCTACCAAACCAAGCGACCTAAACTAATCGTAAATACCAATACCTTATCCGGTCATATATAACTTTTTGTACATAGATAGTACTGTACTTACATCATGTAGTAAATAGCCAAGCCAGACGACTTTTTGTAACAAAGACATACGCATACAGTCCTCGTGAGCATGTTATAATGTATTATAGTCCAATATAGTAGTGGTAGCCAAAGAGATATCTAGTTAAGTGGAGAGTTGTGTGACTTACTCACCGTCTCGTCTCTCCCATTCTTCTTTTTGGCTTCTGGAGAAAGAAAAAGAAAATTCGACTTAGGGGCAAGGCAACTCTGACTATTACCCACGACTAAAGTGCACAGGGTAACTCAAAAAGTTTAGCCCACTGGGAAATAGATTCCTCGAAAGAAGTTTGGGAAGTTATCTACTGTTATTGAGATTGGAGCTGTAGGTCAAGGGTCAAGCCAAGTGAAGATGAAATGTGAAATACATTACTGAAGGAATATTATTATTGTATAATGTATTTATTACTGCTGACTGAGTAATAAATATAAATATTATTCTATTTGTATTTGTATATTGATACTTAATGTACTACTACAGTAAATAATAGTAATAATATTTTACTTATCCTGTGTTCAGATTCTGTGCAGGGAAAGTTAGGAGGGAAAATGGTACACAAAGCAAGGCCATGTGGAAATAAAGGTTGTTGGGGCTTGGGAGAGACTCAACTAACTGACATGAACTTCCCTTTAGACATCTTGGCTTTAGATACGCCTTTCCCATTGCATTTCCTTTGGATGAGTTGAGTTCAGTTAAGTTGAGTACCAGAAGCAGCAATCTGCTGGTGAAAGTCAGTCAGAAACAGAAAACAGAGTCTGGGTTTGCTCGGGCTGGCTTGGTCTTCTCAAAATTATATTGTATACGTTGGTCCAGCTACTTATATTTGCAAGCTATGTACGAATGAACTAATAAATTGTCCATATTTATAGATAAATACGAAATGTAGCGATTAGCAACTACTAAACCATATTATATCAAATGCAGTTAATTATCCAACCTTAAACATATAGGTTATTCTACCAATAGGGAGTATAGCGTGGAAAGAGCTTCTAATGCATTATATTACATATATTATGTAATCACTGCTGCTATTGTCTACTAATAAGCAAATCGTACATATAGCAATATAGTTAGGTGCTTCTTGTTTACTTTATGTTTGTTTATTGTGTTGACATTACAAATAGTATCAGCAATTTATATACTCGTCTTAACTCAATATAAAATCACTAAACTAAAAATCAGCACTTCCTAATATGTATAATACGATATTATAAGCACTACGCTTATGTACTACAAAAATATAAGCTTAGTATTAAAGGGGGTGACAACAAATCATCCTTTAGTTCCAATCTTTTTAAAAGAGAGTTGATTATGTAATGGACCATCAGACTAGACACAGTGTGCTTTTCTGCTTTCCATTATTATTTTATAGCTCTATATAACGCGAATTCGTACTATACTTCTAGCTTGCTAGCTTTCCACTTCAAAAGCTCATTGTGAATACAATACATAGCATTTTGTGTGGCCCATATAGATAAGTACCTAAATAAATATAGCAACTATAAATACCAATTATGTATGAGTTTCATGATAGCGGAGATCCGTAAGATTGAATTATTTTGTCGCAAATAAGATGGGCTATAGGATTTACAGATTGCAGACAGTGTGGAGTGAAAGGCATAGATAACGGCATAGTGAAAAGTGAATCTTTTGCTACTGAACTATATCCACAAAAACTGCTACTATATATAATAAACTGCATATGAACGAACTCCTTTGCTCTTAACTCTAGTAATACATAAAACTATACTATCGTGTATTGCGCTCAATCAACTACTCACTTTGCCTCTTCATCCCTTTTCAGAAATTCAATTTCGACTCAATTCAGTTTGCAGCGGATTTGTGTCGAACTGGGCTAAAGTCATTGAATTCATTAAAGTTGTGGCTGTCTGCTGTCTCTACTTCTTTCCTTTACAGCCTATTTTAGTACTTATCCTATATTGCTCTATGCTTACCATACCTTGTTATATGTAGTTTATTTTATACAATACTTTATAACTGTCGCCTGAATCGAAAACTGTAACATTATATTCATACTGGAGCTATTGTGATAATATCATCCTTCAGAAAGTAATATTAAATTCGCTAGTGTGTGTAGCGTATTATCTGTAGTCTGTTGCCGTTCTTGTAATGTACCTATCTATGTAGTGTATGAGATTATACATATATATGTAATACAATTAAGGGAAATTATTTTAATTAGTATTTGTCCTCAGGCAGATGCTCAGGATATGTACTATTATGTAGCATACTATATTTATCTTTATAATTTTAAACTACAACTTACCTTCATTAAATTATCTGATCATAACTGTACTCTGAAACGCGGCTGAGGTGACCAAGCTTTAGGAATTTGTAATTGCTATCTTAGATTTTAAACGCTTTCATGAAGACAGCAAAGATTTGTGCAATGTGATGGAAGAAAGAAGATCGTATACAACCTACTTACTTCAACTATCACAGGAATTATTACCATTGACACATTATTTGTAACGGCAGTAGCTCGCTTCATTTATGTATTAAACTCATTCTTCTAAATGACAAACAAAAAGATCAGAATCAGAAAATCAGATCCAAAGCAAAAAGTAAAATTTTTGTAAGCTAAGGAAGCAGGGAAATAATCGTTTAGGACTTTGGAGAACAGTATAAGTTTATCATGTTTCAATTCATTCTATTGTTATAATTGTACCTGGATTAGATAACATCCACTTTCCCTTGGCTAGGCATTCACATAAGTATTTCTCGATGTATTAGTGAAAAATTCTACCAAAGATTTTTTTTCTGATTTTAGCAGGATTCTGTTTGAATGTCTACTTTTCCAATGTAGCTAGGGAACTTGGCAGATTTAAAAGAAATGGTTAGAGCTAATGTAAGTGTACAGTACGTACAACATGGTATAATAAATCACTGTGTTTGCCATAAGCCTTTACTTTCAACTTGACTTTTAGCATCTCTCCTCTCTTGACTTAAACTACCTAGGTAGGTTTTGTTGAGTCCTTGAAGTTGCTAGGAGGTGTTATGTACTCTCATCACTTTTCTTTTGCAGAAGGATGCTATGCAGTGAGCGAGAAAAAGTTTTATTTTATTCTATTATAAGACTGCATAATTTGAGAGGATGCGTGATGCGTACATTGCATTGAGTTGAATTGAGTCTATTCTGACATTCTCGTTCTCTATTTAATTCATGCTCTTCTCACCACAACAGTAGACTAGACAGTAGATTTTTGATCACCAGAGCAATTCTCATGCATGTACAATGTAAATGTAGGTACTAAGGTACTTGTGTTTTCACTCTTTTGATGTCATTCATACGAAGTTCCTCTGAAGTTGAACAAAACAAAATAGTTCATCAGTTCTGGTTAGTGGTTTGTGTGTCTGTGTTCCATTATACATATAACAGTAATAAGTACCTACATTACTCAAATATCGCATATCCTCTCCACTTTGCTTAAATATCTGCTGTATAACATTTCTGCATTACCGCTTCAATAAATATTCTCAACAGAATACAGTAGAATTTTTCCACGAAAAAGGTTCTACGCACGCATGATACAGTAGTATTATGTAGCATAATTTTAAGCAGGGGATTCGGGTCGTCAACCAATTTGATTGTTATTCAATGTGTTTTAGGGGACATGACAGCATATCTACTGTATACGTAGGCATTAGGTCACCTATCTGAAATAGTTAGGTACACAAAGTACACATAAGTGCCTACTTAATAAAATTTTATGTAAATAATACCCTACGACAGCTCTCGAGGAATAAACAATTCTTTGGTAGAGAAGATTTGAGAATGTCGATATTAGTTACATCCACAGAAATCTAAGGAAAGATTTCGAAGCAGAAAAATTATACATTGCTGTTAAAAAATCTATGGACCGTGAGTTTTCTAGCTGATACATATTTATCTATTCTTGCTGTACGAAGGATAAAGTTGAATGATAATAGAGGAGCATATGGAATTGTCGAAGTCCGCCAGTCGAATTTTCTAAGACGCAATGAAGACACAGACGAAAAAGGATAAAGCTCAGGGATTAAGTAGACATTCTTGATGGAACTTACTTTTGTAGAAGAAACCCGACATTGTATTAGACAACCTGAAACCACATCTATTCATAAAGGTTGAACACAAGCACATATACTAGATATATGTATAGGAATCTCATTCAGCTTTTAAAACATCAGTATATTACTTATAAGTTACTACACAGGATAGAACTGAATAATATACCTATACAATACGTCTAGTCCCCGATCTCATTGCATCGTGGTTGGTAGGTAGGTTTAAGTCTAGACTTACTCTAAGTAAGTACATACTATTATCTGTCTGTAGAACAGAACATAGTGCTGTTACCTACACAGAATTTTGGTTGCTGAAGTAAAGACATACTTTCGATCTCTTATTTTCCTTCGCTTCACTTGACTTAACGCTAAACTCAAAGAAATGAAACTTCCCATTGCATTACCTTTCATGAATTCTGAATCTATTCCGTCGTTTCTTCCTACCTAAAACCTCCAATCCGATTTGAAATTCAGTAGGGAATTCCGATCTCTTGACTTTTGTTTAAGAAGTCATCTTCCAATACATGTGCTTTTCAAATATAGCCTTGCATTTTTAATGCTCTATTTTATATTAAAAATGCCATACTTCTTACCTCATCTCTGTCATGTCTAAGGAGGTCATGTAATTGACCTATTGTGCCTTCCTAAACATTTTTTCCATTAATTTTAAAATACCTTTTTCCATACATGTATTTATGTAGAACTTTAAATAAGATACCAAAATACATATTCTCGTTTGAATACAATTTGCGCAGTAGTACAGAATAGTACATACTTAGCTAATAGTAAATCCTCTTTTTGAAAATGCAAAGCTACTATATAAGTAAGTACCTATACTTAAGTTCTTAAAACTTCTATAAAAATGTAATAATCAATACGTTTTCCGTTTTTTGACACTATTACGTAGCATCACTTAGTAAACTGTAGTTCATATAGCTTAATAATTGAAGTCTTAAGGTTTCATTAGGCAGGTTTAGGCTTGGCTGTGGATTTTGAAATATAAAACATCCAAAATTACTGTAAACACCTACGTGAATTTGTTGCACATCGATTTTGCCAATTTGATAGGCTCGTAAAGCTTATACCCTAATTTTTGATACCCAGAATATATGTGTACATTAAAGGAGCCTTATTAACAACATAATTTAATTTTTGCAGTAAGCGTAAGAAGCACTTAAGATATATTATATACTGAATTATATAGTGAAGCATTTAAGTATTACTAATACATTCAAGGATATAGGGCTTTCTTCTATTTATAAAGTACCTATAGTATGTAGTACCCAATTTTATATAAAATTCCATTCTATTTCATTCAAATACTACATACATACGCAATGTTATTGTTGGGAAAGAATTTGGATATTCGATTCCCTTGATATGATTACACACTACGCACACATAGGCAGAATGAGTTTATAACAAGACAAGGAAGGATTGTAAATTGTATAAAGTTTTGCAATTGGTGGGTCAGATTCGGAAGTGAAGATAAACTCCTCCCATTGTTGACTTTAAATTGACATACTTTTCTCGTTTCAATAAATTTCTCCGTCGCCAGGATGTAACTTGGGAAGAAACATTAAACCCAGTGACAATGAACGCAATTTATCTTTAGTAGTGGATTTAAGAGAGTATGTACACACTACATAGAGTCAAAGTCAAACAGACACAGATTGCAGAATTGTCTAGAACCAAGAAGTTGTGTAAGAGCTATAAACAGTAGTTCTAGTATGTGATAGACTTATTAGAGTACAGTAGTCGTACTTGTTCTCAAGAGTGGATAGTAGGAAGAGGAACCCAACTACCCAACAACCCACTCAAATGGTTGCTAGCTACTTATATAGGATAACATGAGAAAATTTCAGAAATATTCCACTTTCACAACCAAAAATTCCGCTACTAGTATATTTACTAGGAGTATCTGTTGTACTAGGTACTACATAGGTACCAATGTTAGGTTGCTAACTTTGAATAACACGGTGTATATATTACTTTTCTTCCCTGAAGTAATAAATAATAGTATTTCGAGAATTGCTTGAAGGATTACCTCACAACTCTGTTGTGGCTGAAATAGAACGAAATGGAATAAAGCGAAACTGTTGCTTTACTTTACGCTTCCCCTGGCCATGTCTGACTGTCAAGTTTTTCTAGCTTTCTGCAAACAACTTTCATGCACTAACCTGCCAACGTGTACATAACATCTAGTATTATTACATTATAATAGAGCATAACATTACTATAATGCAAAATTTAGATCTACGTAGGAAGTATAATATTTTGTCATGTTAGTTTTCAACCAGTAGAAATATTTTATGTATCTGACGGAAGGCATTGCAAGGAGACTCTGTTCTATCCCATCCTGTTTGCAAAGACGCAATTTCTTTTTTAGATCTGTAAGGAGTTCTACATTTAGTACCATGTATATATAAGTATGTGTACAGATATAGGTAGGTACTAGGTACCCATGCATGTACGTAGAAATCATAAGACTTTTGCTTGACGCGAGTGCGAGTGAAAGAAGTAGACAACAGGAAGTTCTTCTATTTATGAGGAGTAACCTGCCAGTAGTGCTAGAAATACTATAACCACTTGAATCCAAAAATCAGATTTATGAGCCTCTCAAAATACAGAATGTGTCTCGAAAATGTATCCCTTGGGCAAACAGCATCTCCATACGAATTTCTCAGAAACTTAAATCCACTGAAAATGTATACACATTCATATGTGCTTCAATATAATAATACACGTTGCCAAAGCCAACACAATATTGTACACAAGATAAAAAAGCATTACGCAATATACATGTTGTTGGCACAAAATACCATCAGTCATAAGTGGAATCGTAGGAATCGTAGGCTTAGGTTGCAGGAAATTCCATAATATTGTCGGCTTTTTTATATTTGCAAAGGCTATCCTTTGAAATTTTTGCACATTCCATAGAAATCCATATTTTATTGGTTCAATCAAATGTAAGAATTTCTATTGTGTCTTAAGAATTTAAGAACCATGGGCCTGGTGGCCATGTGGGTCTACACCATATACACTAAAATGAAGTACAAATATACACAGCGGTGGCTGTGTAAGCGTAGGAGATAATATTCCTTGTAGTACCTATAGAAAAAGTAAGTAGAACTTGACTCACTTTACTTGGTGTACAGGTGTATCCACTGTGTAGGTACATAAGAGCAACTTTTGTATGTCTTCCAACTTAGGAATGAAACTGAACATATTTAGTATTAGATTCAAGACCAACAACTCAACTTTCTCCACTATGAATGCAACACAAGTAACGTTCAGCTGTTCTCGTCGCGAGCACGATATATATATATATATATATATATGTGTGTGTGTATGTTTTAAGTACTACAGATATAACTTTACAATATAACCAACTTGTCCTAAAGGTTCTGCCTTCTACTTAATAATACAAGGCCAGAATAGGTTTCCTAAATATTGCAGTCTAGTACATACTTACTTACTGCGTGCATAAGATATACATAATACTCTAGTAATGAAATCCACCAACGAACCAAGTTAAAATATGTATAAACTTACATTATTGGTACGTGACTGGTAAACACCTTCACTACAGTGCACGACCAACGCATCTATTTGCTTTCACTGGGAAAGGGGAAAAGTAAGCGAACCTAAGCTGTTTTCAAAGATTTACATTAACTTTGACTCTCTAACTTTTAGCATACACACACATACTTAATATAAAATGTATAGGAAGCATTACTATGAACCCTATTGAAAAATGCTTCCTTAACTTGTAGTTGTACTCATTGGCCTTCATACGCTGTACATACACTGCACTGACATTATACTGGCAGCATTGTCGCTCTAGCTCCGAGCAATTCTCATTTTATTTTCGAATGGGCATGTAACTTGTTTTCCCAGACTTTGTGTATGTGTTTACTTCATTTATTTATACATTCGCTTCTTCTTTTCCGTTTCAAATGTTATAGTAATGAAGTTTGTATTTTTCACAAGTTTTATGTCGTATTTTGTCATTTTTCTCTTAGTAGGTAGGCTATGATACAGATTCAGTGCTGAGTTGAGGAATATCAACGTTATGTAACATTATGCAATAATTTATAGGAAGGTTGTTCTTGTCAAACATAATTGCACAACACGAAATGCAGAAATCTTTTACTAAGAGTCATGTTACAGATATAACTCAATTTCTATGTGGGCAAATTCATGTCCTATGTATTTGGGTATATTAGAAGAGCAATATGATACTTTCCTAAAAACAGTATATTATGATATCCATGATACTTTATGATAAACAGTAGATTTGTACAACGCTATAATTTTATACAAATAACACATTGCAGGAAACTATTGATCTGCAATTTAAAGTTTAAAAAAAAAAGAATCAAAACAATGTTGATTGTAATTAGTGTGCTGATGATACAATGTAAAAATTCCATTTTTAACTCATGAGGGTGAGAGCAAGGCATTAAGAGTTTAAACAATCAAACAATAACGTTATTAAAAGTATAAGCCAGTATGTTGTTAAATGCTATAAATTCTTTGTAAACAACTTTGATTACATAACAAGAATTATGTCAAAGCTTTCACAGGAGATTGATTCCCTAGACGTAAAGGGAAATTAATTGCCAATTACTGTGTGATGAAATGAGAAATTGGGCTAAAAA
The DNA here is from genome assembly GCA_034694165.1 of Tomocerus mixtus. Lineage (NCBI taxonomy): Eukaryota > Metazoa > Arthropoda > Collembola > Entomobryomorpha > Tomoceridae > Tomocerus > Tomocerus mixtus. The sequence continues at coordinate 17,134 of JAQFYC010002159.1, forward strand.
ATATTTTTTATTATGTATGGTATAGTTAGTGAACACTTATTTCTTATAGCCAAGTCAGCGTGTATACTTAAAGTGTTAGTTTCCCTCTTCAATCATTTTTTATTACATCTGGTACACACACTCCACTCTGATAGTGAATGCTCTAGTGAATTCTGTGCATACATAACCTATAATTTGCTTCATTTCCTTCTATTCAAGGGAAAATATGTAAAGCCACTTTGATTGTGACCGAACGGAATAACATATATTATTATACATTTCATACACAACACATTCTTTTATAAAGAATCTCTAGTATGTACCTTAATATAATATTTTTCGACTTCTCCGCTCTACACAACTCTACAATGTACATAGTTTGACTTACTTTGATTTCAGCAGGGAGCAACTTTGTCTTGGTAGTAGTTGAAGCAGATAGCTCTGTAGATAAGTAATATTAGCTAATGTATAAAAGTACCTTAGCCTTGGAAGAAAATTGTAAAAATTTTATTGGGAACACGCTGAAAAGTTTTCAAAAGAATCATAAAGCATAAACATATCGTACTATGCACATGTATTGTGAATGTGAACACATATATTTCTCTAGCAAGGATAAGTTTTCATTCTGATTGAGCTCTTGGAATAGTGGTGTCTATTCATAAGTAGGGCGCATAGTATATACGGAGATATTTATTGAAGGGGGCATTTTATACAGGGCTGCTCTTACTGAGGCAGTTCTTATTTTACTACTCATTAGATTACTCTAGAACTACTATGCATATTTAAATATTGAGCTGTGCAAGTGCACATATAATAGTGCTTTATCTCATTTTTAATGCTTAATTCGTCCACAATGTCTAAACTATTAACGGGGCCAGGTCTGGCCGGTATCTACCTACAAACTTATCTATTATAAAATTTAGGTATAGTAAAATCAATATTGCTGTTAATGTATTGAAATAATAATAGTTCTAGATTTGATTAAAAATATAAAACTCAGAGTTTTTGATCACACACGTTTGGTCTCTCTGTTTCGTCACTTTTCCCTTCACCGGTTCATCCAGCTGCTAGGCCACATAATGATATTTCCCTCTCTTTATTTGGACAACGTGTTCTACAAATATGGTCAATCTCCCATAAATTAGTCAGTTATTGCTAAATTAAAATTTTAAAAATTCGAATGTGATCACTCTCTATAGGTAGACTCTTATGTTTGCATAAATTGGCAAAGTTTTTATACAAGCCCTAACAAAAATTCTCTAAAAAGTTTCTAAGAATTGTGATCCGGTCCCTTCTTCTCTGGATACTTTTGTATGTATTTATGTGCGTATTTGCATACCTACAGTGTATCGAAGTGGAATAAACTAAAGAAAAAGCATGCTTCAGATCACATAACATAGCATTCTCCTACTTTCCATACAAAAACTCTGAATGCAATAAGTAAGTAGGTAATTCAACTTGCACCATATACCACATCACATATCCAAAGCAACACACTCAACCCATGTAGAAAAAACTACTTTTTATGTGAGTGCATAAAGGCAAACAACTTAAATTACCAAAGTCAGTACAAAATGTAGTATGTAACTGTAAATCAAGCTTGTATGTGTGTACAACTAACACCTACTACTCTACTCATACATTCTGTACGCCTTCTGAGAGAAAAGCCAAGCTAAGTCAAGCATCTTATAATATTCCATTCCACCTTCGAAAGTTTAAGAAAATGACTTTGGAAATAAGTCATTCCGAATGGCAACATAAGTTGAAAGCGTCCAGCTTGTAGGAATGGTAGGTACATACTACACTATAGAGTAAAACTATTGCATTTCTTCAAAGAAATACTACTGGTAATGTTTGGTGAAAAGAATCTTGTGATACATCTATCTTTGTATACGTGTAGAATGTACACATAAGGTAAATAGCTTAGAAAGAGTAGTTGTATAGTATTTATGTAGTATATATTTTCCTGAGCTTCCATTTCAACTTTCTACCTGAATTTGCTCTACAGTACTGTTTTATAGTGTGTAGGCGAAAATACATACATTTAATATATATCTGTAGTAAGTAAAATAAAACGGAGCTTTTTGGTACAAATACGTTCTTACTGATAGTGGGCGTGTGTTTGGAGTATGGAGACTTTGAATGTATCTTTATGGGTTTGTGAACGAAGAGAGCATTAGTAGAGTTACGTATGTATGCATGTACTGTAGTGTACTGTAGAATCGAAGTGTAGTGTACTGTATGTATGTAGGTAAGTAAATACAAGTAGAAAGTCAAGTCGACTTTAGAAAGGAAAGACTGGGCTCTCGACTCACTCAATAACCTTTTCTCCAAGGACTTAGTCTGGGAACTTGATTCTCATATTGAGATCTGCTCAGAAGAAATGGGTTGAAGAATGTATGTAGGAGCTTTATGTACAGAAAAGGTGTATGGAGGAATGCCTACATACCTGCTTGTGCTTATACCTACAAAGATATAAGGTTTTAGATCAGAAATTCTACTACTTTGATGTTTATAGTAGAACAAGTACATATACAAATAGTACATAGCTTATATGGGAATGGCTAACTAATACGAAACGGAATGGTATATTTATATTACATAAGTATACCTGACATGGTCCTGGGCTGTGTAAAGATGTAGAGAGCTTTAGTGCAGGCTACGGACGGCGAGAGATCGTATATTAACTCAGGTCGAGCTCCTCGACAAGGCTGTGGCTAGTAATGAAGTGCTTGTAGAAGTAAATTGGATTTAACTGAGAGTATTGATTTAGCCATTTGGATTTGCTGTGCTCAATGTACTACTACTTTTACATTAGGAAATTCAATGTTTGTAGTTGTAGCTGTAGCCTTGCCATGTCTTTGGCTTTGGCTTCGCTCCTTAGGTTCCTTAGGTACACATAATATAATAACTGCCTTTAGCTTTCCCTTCTTGCTTAGATAACCAACATAACTTGCTACCTATGTAGTATTTAGCTCTCTACTCTATTAGGATGTGTTTGTAGTGTACAGTGTACACAGTGGGAAGAGATACGGAAAAGTAGGATAACAAAGGTGTTATTTGGAAAAATAGGTACTCACAGTGTAGTTTACTTAGTTACGTATGTTTACCTATCTAACTAAACGCTTTTTCGCAGGGGGAATGAATTAACACTAAATTGCATCATAGTTACTCTCCTCTAGCCAATTTCAAGCACTCTACTACATCCTGCATCCTACAAATGAGAATGAATGATGAGATTATAAATAGCTTAAACTTGCCTACTTACTTATTAATACGCAGAAGTTAAATTACATACTTATACTCTGCAATATAGGCTACCTATTGGTTTTAGAAGGGATTCGCCATATGTAGGTAGTACAGATAGGTACTTATGGTAGAGTTCTCGCACGTGCACTTCATGTGACTTTAGTAGTACTTGATCTACTTAAATTAATTACTTATTTGTATACTCTTGAACTGAACCAAGGATGGTGGTTTGTATCTGTAGTATTCATCAAGCAATGTATAAATAAATAATTAACATTTTATTTCTTTTCAACAGGTGCAGGAGAGATATACAAGTGACTATCCTGTGTTCGAAGAAAATCGACTGTTTTGGGTCAAATCTGGATTGGATATAGATACTGATGCAAATTCATTTCGGGGAGGTCGTTTAAAGCTAAAATGTATAGGCAGCGTTTATTCCAGATACCATCGGTCTAGTGAGGTGCAGATCGAGGAAGAAAAACCTAGATCCGCATCCGTCATGGGACCAAAGGACTCGTCAGGGAACCAAGTGGGACTTAATTCTCCAGGTCAATTTTATTTATTTTTATCACTGACTAGTTTGTGTGTGTACATAAATATGTACTAGTATAGTATTGTATATTGACATGACGTCAGTAGAATGCATGCATACCTAATGCCTAAAGAGTTAAGGGATATCCATAATAAATAAGTGGCTGGGCTGAGTAGTATGTATATTTGGCAGGGGGAAAGATAAACGAATTATGTAGGCGTAGAAAAACAATCTCCTGGACATTTCAGAAACAAGATAGTATTTTCGTGCATGCTGCACCATTCTTATTTTTATCTGTCTATGTGCTATCTGTGTGTACTACGTTTGTGCTGTAGAGTTGACAGTCTTGTGAAGGCAGAAAATACCCCGTAAAATATTATACTTTCTCCCATACATCTATCGATTGCAAAAGTTTTTCCATTTCAAGCAATGCATCGTTTTTTCAGTCAGACTGTCCCCGAATCATGTCCTTTAATACTTGGATGGATACATTCGAGTAATATATGTAGCCATATATTACAACCATTATAAATGTATTCCGTACATGTCTACTGTACTGTACAAGAGCAAAAGTATTTATTTGCTATAACAAATATCTATCTCTTTGCTACAAATGTAATGCAATTGAGGAATGCATGTGTGTCGCTTTAGCATGTAGCTTTTAAGTTGCACACATCACGGTATAGGCAGATTAATATATGTAATTTAATATATAAAACCTTATTTAAATTAATGTTTCCTTTAATATGTATGTACTTGTAGAAGTTTTAGTTTAATACTTTACGTGGAAACATTAAATCTTTTGGAAACGCTCATTGTCGGATCGAATATAATTTCAACTTTTAGCTTTGTCTCAATTTGAGCGAACAAATTTTCTTTTGGAATAACTTGTTCTTCTAGTCGAGTCACGTCCTTAACAAGCCATCTTTCTCTATTACTGTAAAAGATGAATTTTGACATTTGATATTTATTTCAGGTCACGCAAAGTCCGGCAGTGTCCCAGCATCATCATCGTCCACCTTTACATCAAAGGCTTCTGTCCAGTTTCTTGTGCTCTTTGTGGCGTCCCAATCCCTTCTACTTCATTTCACTTCCACAAGCATCTCCACGTCCATAACTCGTTGGAGGTAGAACAAAACAATCCAAGAAACAGCTTAGCTCCTCGCTCCTTCTCGCGTTATTTATTTTTCAGTTCGGTTCACAGTCAGAGACTCATTTCCTCGTTCACTGATGTTGTTGGTATATTATGGTGCTTGATGTGACATGACATGAATATGACATCGCACCGTACTCAATCCATTCAATTAAACTTTATTCTACGTGTCGTGTTTACATACAAACTACGATATACTGATATACAAGCAACAAAGTATAGAATAGCAAACAATTTCTTCACTAACTGTAAAAGGAAACTGTAAATAAGTCTTTACAACAATAATCAATATTTTAATGGATGAAAAATTCTTATCAGTAATGAATTCATCGTGTCATACATAAAGTAGTGTCAGCCATGCAGTGTATAAAATAAATGTGTATATACAAATATGTAGTAATGCGAATCAACTATAATGTACATACAAACTAATATTATTAGCAAACTTGCGAAATGTAATTATTTACGTGTTAACTCATATTACATATTCAACTCAACAACTTCCAGTTCAAAGTGGCAGTTCTCATTCTCGTCTCTTTACCATTTACTTACGTTTCACTTCACTCAACTTCAACTGTTGTGTTGCTGTGAGGAAGTTTCCTGTTTTCCTGTACTGTACTATATGCAGAATATGAATTCTAATACTAAATATATACTGTCTAGTGTATACAATCACCAAAAGATGCGGTGCCAACATTTTCTAAAGAACTATACTAAATAAAATACTAAAGTTAACATATATGTGCATACATAACATACAAACATTATCTATGTACTTGTTACTCAGAATATAATATTATACTTACGTAAGTCTACAGTATCTCTAAATGTTGTTTATCATATATATGTCACATAAGCAATCAGTTTCTAATCAGTGAAAAACTTTAAATTACAAGCTACTACATTCAATTGGTTAAGAAATGACTAATTACTTATAGTTAGTTACTTACATGATGTAAAACTGTGTCAAAACTAATACTTACTACATAAAAGTATCTTAAATTACATTTTATGATACATATTAAAAATACGGTATAGTAGATATAGTGACATATATATGTGCGAAAGAAGAAATTTCAAACGAGAAATTAGAAAGTTAACGAGAACAATATTACTACCAAGAAAAAGTTATTCACGACATGTTATACTTACTTAAGTAACTAACACACATCTCAAAAGAGAGAAAACTAATCAAGAAAACTTGTCAGTTCCCCACTTCTGAAGAGCTGAAGTTGAAGCCCCTGATTGTTGTTATTACTTAATGAGTTAAGAAAGTTGTGTGCTTTATTTGAAAACGTCAACTCAACTCAAGTGTCACAAATGAAGATCAAAGAAACACGACATTCTCAATCTAATACCTATAAACCTAATAATATCAACTCATTTCCTTCTTTCCCTGTGAATTTCAGTGTTGGCAAAAGATTGCCCACCTATATATATTGCTGTATGACACTCTAACGTACAGTGAACTGTATCTTTCATAAGGAACAGTAACAGAAATGTATAGTTTAGTAAATAATCCTACCTACTACCTACTACCTACCTTATGTGTTTCTGTGTACCTAAACTTATAGGAAATTAAATATCTACTTTCTCTCTAGTTTACTTTCGACAACCTTACTTTATTTACTAACTATCTATGCTAGAGTACAGGACAGAGAAAGTTACAAAGGGACTAAGCAGTTTAAAATGATATGAAACGTGGCGTACAAACAAGTTTACTTTAGTTTCCATGATGTGACTAGTATATTGCCCTATTGGGATTGGAATTTAGCTACCCAGGATTCAGGATAGAACTTAATGTGAACAAGCTAAACTATCCAATCTAAACGCAAGACAGACTCAATTCTATTCTATAGAACTGTATGTACAGATAGCTTATGAATATGAAGCCGAAGTCAAGTCAAGCCCCAATCTTCACCTTTAACCCAAATAACCTACTGTGCATAATATTATAGATACATACGCTATTCACTTCACTTCTCGCGAAAACTACATCGTTTCATTCGACGTTACATTGCGTTGCGTTAGTTTGGAAAGCGTTGCGGCCCACCTGAATGAATAATACATAATTTCAAGAATTCCCAGTCAACAAACTATTTCTATGATCTAGAGAGTGAGTGAAACTGTGAAGTGATGGACTATAATGAAAGGAGGAAATGGAAATAGAACATACGCATAGAGCACACTTGTGAACAGAACGCAAATGAACTTTTCGACCAACCCAAGCCAAGCCACGATCACGATGCGACATATGGAAACTCCTGTTGGCAATCAGTGTATAAAATAATATATGTCAGATCGACCTGAATACGTATACCATACAATATACCAAAACTCATAGCTATTACCTTACCGACCCAATATACATACATACATACAGTAACAAGAGAAGTCAACGAAACATTTCCCACGGCTCAAAGCACACTAAACTAATGCTAAAACTCTTCCAGGATGACAAGGACATGACATGGTGTGCTATTAAACATAACTGTACACAATTATAAAGTAGGTAGGTCCATAATACTTTCAACAGTATAATAATATTATTTAAAAGCTTGTTTATAGGGCACATGCCTATATGTATATGTTATAATGTTTATATTCTATACAGGTTTTGTATGTAAGCTGATATACCAACTTATAATTTCATACTTCTACTAACGTAACATAAGGTCTACCTCTAACTGCAAATACTGAGGATCAAGGACGGACAAAACGAAACTAAGTCTACAAACAACAACCACACGGTATGCTAAATGTACACGGTACTAGTCCCTTGACTTGGATCTATGTGACTTTACTTTACCTACTTACAGTTATTGTACCCTGCCCTCTTACTCATAATCAGAATCAGTTCGGGAGCTTACGACTTCCAGGAAAGAGTCGTTTGTACTAGAAACTAGGTACAACGGAGCAGCACTCCACTCTACTTCCTACTCATTCTGTGTAGACTGAACTGAAAAGAAAGCTAGCTAAGAAGAAAAAAGAAAAAAATTCATCAGCTAAAAGCTCGAGCTTTTTTCAAGTTATTTCTTAGTGCTCAAATGAGAAAGGTGGACTTGGACTTTTCAAATGGCTGAATAAATAAATTAGCTCAGAGTTTCAGGGGAAGCTGAACTCTTTTTCTGTGTATTTTGTTCTTGTATTAGTACTTCCCACTGTGCTAAATAGGGAACAGAATAGGTCAGACTAGAACCAGAGCAAGAACAAGACAGAGGGTAGAAACACAGACAAGAAAGCAGAGGCGACAAGTCAATGAATACTTCTATATGTAGTATACGTATACATTCTACCAACATTTTATGTAGTATGTATGTACACAGACCAGCTGTAATTTGAAGTATACTAAATAAGTATATAAATACATAGAGAATGGTTTATTCTCTACTTTAAGGATTTCTTTGACTTGATTCTTGCTCTAAGTCACAGTCAGTCAGTGGATAATCTGGGAAGAGTGACACCCGGGACGCAAAGACCTGATTTTAATCTGTGAGCTAAACTAAGCATGGAGCTATATACCTACTGTACTTCAATGGCACTACCTGACTTCAATTCCCAGAATTTCGACTCGATGAATAGTTCATTCAGTTCACAGAAAGATCCCCTTATGTGCATAAAACACTACAAAACTACAGACTACAGTTCAGTAATAGTACATCGTTGCTGTTTCTAACCTACTCTTAGCGACTCTCCAATCTAAATGTATTTTCTGTGTAGGTACCAATTCTAGGTGCGGGATACATAAAAGAATCTTTTCAAATTATCAGAACGAAATGCTTTGACCTATTCTAACTTTCTAAAGTCAACTATTTAGATCTATCTTTGTGTAGTATACTATACAGTCTACCAAAATATTTGCGTTAAAGTTAAATTGAACTGAACTCTATGAAAATTCAGCAGAGGCACAAGATCTGAAAAGAGTTAGAGTAAAGTCCATGGGTTGTACAGTATTCAAAGGGACTAGTTATACGTACATTAATAGTACAAGTACATAAATACTTTCACCTACAGTCTACAACATCTACTAAATATGTACGTAATGTATGTATAGTGAAAAGCCGGGGAGGAGAAACGAGACGAGCTGAACTGAACTGAGCTCAGTCAGCTGCCTGTTGCAGTCCCTCGAATACTAAACAGTTAGTTACTTGCTAGTAAAGTTCGACTCGACATGACGGAAGAGAATGGAATGGAACTCAATGAGAGTATAATGAAGCGCGAGGGAAAGTCCTTGTCTTTGTCTTGCTCTCTAGTTCTAGTTTTGTCTCCTCTACTCTATTTTATTCGAAATGGGTCGACTCGGATCGCAACGAGTCAAATTCCATTCAATACTGTATGATGCTCGCTAGATTACTGCGATTACTATACGATACGACGCAATGTGATAGAGAAGTAGAGGAAGCTATCTGTACCAGCAACCAAACTCAAACCAGCTACCGTTACCAATCTCAAATGAAACAAAGTGAAGAGGAAATTTGGGTTAACTTATCGTTTGCTCTTCTGAGATAACGTAAACGCAACGCAACGTTCCTTAGTACTACTAAGTACTAAGCCACGACATTCTGTTACTTAAATCACTTTACATTTACTTACTACATACTTTGTTTAGTTACTTACTTGAATTTTCAGCTATAAATATGTAGTACTCGTTCATAGTCTTTAATACTTATCTTATTTAGCGTACTAAATACATAAGGTAAAAGTTGACTTTCTTTTGTATGTAAATATCCAGTATTTTCTGTTCCAATAACAAAAGTACAGCGTTAAACAACCATTTACTAGAAACAAGTTAAACCTATGTACTTTTATCTGTATGTACAAGATTTTTACTAATACTATACCTACGCATAAGTACATAGAACCAGTAAATATTATGCTATCTAAATAAATACTATACATAAATCCATACTTACATGGATTTTATGTATGTACATTACACAGAATATATATTATATAATAAATGTGTCGTAATACAGTAATATATTATATAAAAGTATGTTATGTACATAGTAAGTTAACCATAGGATATCGGTATTGCGTTTACATATAGTACATATACATAAGGGAATCTGTATAATTTTAAGTACCATACAGTACACCTAATGCTACAAATATAACTAATCGTAAGTAAACTGCTACGAATGTATTGGAGATTGGTTATCTGTAAGTATGTAACTGTAGCAATGTGAATGTGGTGTATGAAGTGGATTGGATTTAGTCTGCTCTGTTATTATGTTTGGTTGATTGACGATCTGTGTGCGTGGTTTGGTTTGGTTTGGTTTGTTTTGCTTTGCTGGGGGTGTGGAAAACACCAATGTGTATAGCAAATCGGGAATAATGTACACATTACACATATAAATAGGTAATATTGAATTTGCTGTTGAAATGGAGTGGCTTTCAAGGAAATACTACAAGGAGAACAAACAACATTTACAGAATACACCATTCCGTAGTAAGTAAGCAAAAGTAAAAGCAGACCAAACCGAAGGAGTGTGTGTGTGCATGTGAAGTATTATTTGTGTGGTGGTATGTTATGCTATGTTATGCTATTACTATGTTTTGTGTGAAACGAATTGGATCTAATCTAATGGGGTAAGATAGGTACGCTGAACGCTCGTATGGACATGATGGAGATTTGTTGAAATGAAACGAAGTAATGAAGTCAAGTGGGCTTTACATCAGTCAAGTCAATTGGAGTGAAGT